>OZ017743.1:46526255-46646255 GCA_963969285.1 Odontomyia ornata
GCTTGGAACGTCATAATTTTTGTTTTGATGCTACAATTTTGAGGGATTTCTAAGATTTCCACGCCTTTGATTTGAAGGTCCTCCCGGTAGCTGGTGCAGATGATTGATACTTGGATGACCACCAGAGTAACGAACATCCAATTGTTCACTCTGTAAATTTGTTTCCAGAATTGTTTCCACGCTGCAAAATACTTGATCGCATTTGGCTCTTTTGACGAGGTCAAAAATTTGGTCAACTATACCATAATGCATATGCGGGGAGATGGGTCTGCATCCTTTCAGGCTTGCATAATCCATTTCAAAATACGTCAAGACATCGTGGTTTATTATCTGGTTTTTCGATGATATAGGGTTCACAATAAAAACCTTTTAAGAAAAAAAAGAAAACCGACTTCGGAATGCCCTAAAAAGGATGAAATAAATTAGATAGAAGCGGTGCCATATCATTTTTTCCCCAATTTTATTCTGATGGTGCAGATGTTGGAAGAATTTATGTTTAAATGGGGAAATTCATTTGGCACCGATTTCATCTAATTTATTTCATTCTTTTTAGGGCATTCCGAAGTCGGTTTTCTTTTTTTTCTTAAAAGGTTTTTATTTCACCCTTTTTAGTGGCAAATTTGTTCATTTCAAACCATCAAAACTCAGTTTCTTGAGTACATTGTATCGTTCTCGTATGTTTAAATATAATTTTTTACTGCAATGCAAAAACCACTACGGCTAAAATCTGCAGCGTTCATAGGAATCGAATTAAACTCGGGTACATTCAATCCATGACCTCATCAACAATTACCTTGATTTTAGATTTCATAATAATTCCATATGAATTGTAGCTTTGAGAAATTGCCTAGCCGCCATTTTTATATTCTGACCTGATCCTGAAGTGCTTTTTTCGACCTTTGAGCGGCCGCCATTTCGTTTCAAATTGTTCTACTTTGGATTTTTTATTTTGAGCTCTATCACACAATCGAATAAATCTTTTTAACTAGTTTTGGTACAAACTGGAGTTATACTTTGGCCAGAACAGAAATATTGCTGAAAATTTGGCTAAAATCGAAGCAAAGCTACGACCCCCAGGCACAAATTTTGTTATATCCTATGTAGACTCACACATAGAACCAACCACACACATACATAAATATAGCCATATATATATATATATATATATATATACATATATATATAGATAGATATATATCTATATCTATATAGATATATATATATATATATATATATATATATACCTATATATATATATATATATATATATTGTTACATGTACAAATAATTACATGTACAAATAATTCTGCGAGCTACTGTCGCAATTGTTTTCACAACAATGAAGAACACGAATTCACTCGAAACTACGAGAACCCAACAAACATGATCAACATCTGCAAGTGACGTCACTCCATTGATGAATTTGCTCGAATCTACCAGGTAGAACGTTCGCCAATGTGCGAGAAATGGGTGAATAGGTAGAGACCCTATATAAAGGCGAGCTGAATGAATGGGGGGAATCATTCATTCGACCGCGATAAGAACTGCGAAAGTGTGTGGAAGTGTGTTTCGGAATAGTGAAGTGATTTAGAAGACAATTGCGATCAGAAATTTATGGACAAGTGTTAGATTTTATTTTAATAGTGAAAATTAAAATTAGTGAAAGTGTTAAACTGATTATTGTGCATTTTCTTGAATTAAATAAACACTTTTAACTTAAATTAAAAGACATTGCGTTTTCACTTTCCCGGAACATTAAAATTATTGGCCGCGAACCCATAACACGCGACAATGGTGTCGAGAAGTGAGATTAAAATTTTGAAAGTGAAAAACGTTTAAAAAAAAAAATGCACAATAGTGAAATATAACGTGGAAACTGGTGGAAAAATAAATAAAAGCCGAAATAATAAAAATAACCGCGAAGCTAACATTTGAAAATAAATGAATTTACCATGGCGGAGCTTAATGGAGACGCGGAAACACCAAAACCAAAGGAACCAGAAAATGCGCTGATGCAGATGTTGATGCTGATGCAGCAAGAGCAGCGACAACAGTCATCCAATTTAACAGCGAAGTTAAATGAACAATCAGCGAAGCTAAGCGAACAATCAGCGCAGCTAAATGAACAGACATCCAGTTTAGCTGCGAAGCTAAATGAACAATCAGCGAAGCTAGACCAACAAGCGTTCGAAATCAAGGTGGACATCGCACAGAAGCTGGAAAAACAGTCAACCGAAATAAAAGCGGAGCTCAGTAGTCTCAACAGCCAAATTAAATGCGTCGAGGAGAAGGTATACCAGGTCGAGGAGAGAATCAACCTTGAGATCAGCCAGGTCAACCATGAGATGGAAAAAGTGAAAAAGGATTTGGAAGCAGCGAAGGCAATAGTAACCGCCTCACCAGCCCCAATTATAACAGCAGCGCGAAGCTCATCTAGAAATGTGCAAGCACCAATATTCGATGGGCAAACGGTCTGGACTATTTACAAAACCCAGTTCGAAGCAGCCGCTCGCATAAATCACTGGAATGAACAGGAACGAGCAACTGCATTGATTCTTGCTCTAAGAGGCCCAGCTGCCGAGCTGTTGCAGACGATCCCCGTTGAATTGCACTCAAACCCGAATGCTATAATGAATGCGCTCGACATGCGTTATGGAGACGATCATCTAAAGCAGATTTATCGGTCACAGCTAAGGCATCGAATGCAGAAGTCTGGTGAAACCCTACAGCAGCTAGCCCAAGATATTGAGCGACTGGCACTTTTGGCTTATCCAGCCTACGACCCAGAACATCGAGATGATGCAGCGACAGAGGCATTCATCAGCGCACTAAAAGACCCGGAATTGCAACAAGCCGTGCGTTTAGCTCAAAAGCAAACGGTTAAGGCCGCATTGGCTTATAGTCTGAACTTTGAGGCAGCGAAAAATGTGACTCGTACCACTGCCCGGGTTCGTGAGGTAGCGGCAGACGAGTGCAGGTGTAAGCGCGTGGAAAATGAGCGAGAGCCGCAGGGTAATGGTGCGCCTAGATGCTGGGATTGCGGAGAAAAAGGGCACCTGCAAAGAGACTGTAAGAAGCGAAGAAAATGGAGCTATTGTCCAGGATGGTGGAGATTCAGACCGTGTCAGGAGCCTAGAATGGAGGACCATCAAACTGCAAGAGCCAAATTTGTGGGGCAGAGGTTGACTAGGAGGATCGAAGTCCCCAGCACCACCATCACCGTGTCAAGACTACATCGTGGAGAAGCAGACTTATGCCTTCCCGGTCAAATTGACGGAGAACACTGCACCATAACAATCGACACTGGTGCTACCCGATCGATTATCCGACCAGACCTAGTTAGACAGCAACAACTTCACAAGGGCAGAATTTTCTCACTACGGACAGCTACGGGAGAAACTGCACCTGTTCATGGAGAGGTCAACCTCCAGATACAGTTGGGAGACCTTGTGTTCCGACATAATTTTCTGGTCGCGAACATTATGGATGACTGCATTCTCGGAATGGATTTTCTCCGACCACATGGAATCACGTTAGACTTGGGCAAACGTGTGTTGAAATGGCAGAATGTCGAAGTACTGATGGAGGATCCTAGCGTCCAAATCCCCAAGATGAATGTAGTGGTATGTACTGACACTGATGTACCGAATTCCTCCGAAAGCATTGTATGGGCCAAGCTTGATGGTGATTCCGGAGACCACCGATCTTATCTGATAGAGCCAACGAAGACATCCGCATTGCGCAGCTTGATTGTAGGACGAAGCCTTGTAAGATCTTTAAGGAACGGATATGTGCCGGTTAGAGTCCTTAACACCGCAGACTCAACCACGAGCATCAAAGCGGGAGAAGTCATCGGCAGCTGCCAGCCTGTTTCCACCATCACCTCTTTGGAAGCTACTCACAACCATCATTGGAAAAGGAGGCAAGACACAGACAAGGCCCGGGAATCCACGTCTGCAATATTGAAGCAAGTCAAATTGCCGGTGCAACTATTCAAACGAGCCTCTGATCTGGTCACCAAGTACAGTGACATCTTCTCAACAAGCCCGGATGACCAAGGCCGAACGAGTTTGGTAACTCACGTCATAGATACACAGGGAGCCAAGCCGATTCGACAAGCACCAAGACGTCTCCCTATAGCCAAACAAGGAGAAGTGAGCGCGCTGATCTCGGACATGGAAAAGCAAGGCATTATCGAACCTTCTGTAAGTCCATGGGCCGCGCCTGTAGTTCTAGTAAAGAAAAAGGATGGTAGCACTCGCTTTTGTGTCGACTATAGGCAGCTTAACGACGTCACTAAGAAAGATAGTTACCCGCTCCCACGCATCGATGACATCATGGACACTTTAGCCGACGCAAAATGGTTTTCTACACTCGATCTCAAGAGTGGCTACTGGCAGGTAGAAATTGACAAGAAGGACCGAGAGAAGACCGCATTTTCAGTTGGGACCGGATTGTGGCAATTTGTGGTGATGCCGTTTGGGCTTTGCAATGCTCCAGCCACTTTCGAACGCTTGATGGAATACGTGCTACGTGGTCTAACCTGGAAAACCTGCTTGGTGTACCTAGATGACATCATCGTCATCGGGAGAACGTTCGAAGAGCATGTGCGGAACTTAGAAGAGGTCTTCTCCCGACTGCGACTGGCAAATTTGAAACTTAGTCCCGACAAGTGTACCCTTTTCGCAGCTGAAGTAAAATACCTGGGACATGTCGTATCAGCTGAAGGGGTCAAAACAGACCCTGAGAAAATTGAAGCCGTGAAAAGCTGGCCAACACCAAACAACAAGCGCCAACTACGAAGTTTCCTGGGCCTGGCAACCTACTATCGAAGATTCGTCAAAGACTTTGCCAAAATAGCTAAGTGTCTTCATCAGCTAACCGAGAAAAATCGTCCGTATGTCTGGAATGAACAATGCCAGACAGCCTTTGAGACCCTGAAGGAAAAGCTGTGTGAATCACCCGTGCTGGCGTATCCGAAACCCGGAAAAATATTTGTAGTTGACACTGATGCAAGCAACGGCGGTATTGGAGCTGTACTCTCCCAGCAGATCAATGGCGAAGAAAGAGTCCTCTCGTATTACAGTCGAGTTCTTTCAAAAAGTGAGAGGAACTACTGTGTGACCAGGAAGGAGCTATTGGCTATAATAGAGGCCACTAAGCAGTTCCACAAGTATCTATATGGCCAGAAATTTGTTCTTCGAACGGACCATGCATCACTGAGATGGTTGCTCAACTTCAAAAACCCCGAGGGACAAGTTGCGAGATGGATCGAAAGATTGCAGTCATACGACTACGAAATTGTTCATCGGAAGGGCGGAGTTCATGGAAATGCTGACGCCCTATCCCGCCGTCCATGTCCAGCTAACTGCAAGCATTGCCGACGGATTGAGGAAAAGGAACCGCTCGTTGATCTGCGATTGATAACGGCGGAATTCGATGAAGGTTGGTCATCAGAGGAGATTCGAAACGCCCAGTTAGCCGATGAAGACATCGGACCATTGCTCGTATGGAAGGAGACGACTGGGCGACCTGAGTGGAAAGACGTTTCAATGCATGGCGCAACCCTGAAAAGCTATTGGGCACAATGGAACTCCCTTCAGGTGGAGGGTGGCGTACTCAAGCGGAAATGGGAAACGGCGGATGGCAGCTCCTATAGGATGCAAACTATACTACCCAAAAGCCGAATCCACGATGTGGTTAAGGAAATGCATGAAGGATCCTCGGGAGGCCACCTTGGTGTTAACAAGACCTTAGCGAAATTGCGGGAACGGTTCTACTGGCTCCATGCTCGAGAAGACGTAGAGGACTGGTGTCGCAGATGCACAATTTGCGCTTCCGTCAACGGCCCAAAGCGACGACTGAGAGGACAAATGCAAACCTATAACGTAGGGGTACCGTTTGAAAGGATTGCTATTGACATCGCTGGACCCTTTCCTGAATCTGAATGGGGAAATCGATACACGCTGGTTGTAGCCGATTATTTCAGCAAGTGGCCCGAGGTCTACCCCATTCCCAACCAGGAAGCAACTACTGTAGCTGAACAGCTAGTGTTAAATTGGGTCAGTAGGTACGGCGTACCTGGCGAACTACATTCGGATCAAGGCCGAAACTTTGAGTCACTAGTTTTTGGCGAAATGTGCGAGCTGCTCGGAATACGGAAAACGAGGACAACACCGCTGCATCCCCAATCCGATGGAATGGTCGAACGTTTCAACGGCACGCTCAATAAACACCTTGCCAAAATGGTTGACGAGAACCAAAGGGACTGGGACCGACATATCCCACTATTTTTGATGGCGTATAGAGCCGCTGAACATGCGTCGACGGGCCAAGCCCCAGCCAAAGTCATTTTTGGAAAGACTATTCGTCTGCCAGCCGATATAAAGTTCGGAACACCCCCTGAGAAACCCCAAACGGTCTCGGAGTACGCAAGTGATCTAAGACAACGGTTGAACCAGATACATCGGACAGTGCGAAAACACCTCGAATCGGCTGCTGACCGCATGAAGACCAGGTATGATCTAAAGGCTAATTCTACTGGCTTCCAGCAAGATGACCTGGTGTGGCTTTATAACCCGCAACGGCGAAAGGGTAGGTCTCCAAAGTTGCAACATAATTGGGAGGGACCATACCGAGTTACAAAGCGAATCAACGACGTCGTATACCGAATACAGGAACATCGTAAGCCGAGAGCTAAAATGAAAATCGTGCATCTGGACCGTCTTGCCCCATATTACACCCAGGGAGAATTGACTACAAATAGCGACACATCTTTTCGGGGCGAAAAGAACTGAGGTGGGGGCAGTGTTACATGTACAAATAATTACATGTACAAATAATTCTGCGAGCTACTGTCGCAATTGTTTTCACAACAATGAAGAACACGAATTCACTCGAAACTACGAGAACCCAACAAACATGATCAACATCTGCAAGTGACGTCACTCCATTGATGAATTTGCTCGAATCTACCAGGTAGAACGTTCGCCAATGTGCGAGAAATGGGTGAATAGGTAGAGACCCTATATAAAGGCGAGCTGAATGAATGGGGGGAATCATTCATTCGACCGCGATAAGAACTGCGAAAGTGTGTGGAAGTGTGTTTCGGAATAGTGAAGTGATTTAGAAGACAATTGCGATCAGAAATTTATGGACAAGTGTTAGATTTTATTTTAATAGTGAAAATTAAAATTAGTGAAAGTGTTAAACTGATTATTGTGCATTTTCTTGAATTAAATAAACACTTTTAACTTAAATTAAAAGACATTGCGTTTTCACTTTCCCGGAACATTAAAATTATTGGCCGCGAACCCATAACACGCGACAATATATATATATATATATATATATATATATATATATATATATATATATATATTTACATATATATATATATATATATATATATATATATATATATATATATATATATATACATATATTTATATATATATATATATATATATAGATAGATAGATAGATAGATAGATATATATCTATATAGATAAAGATATATATAAATATATATATATATATATATATATATATATATATATATATATATATATATATATATATATACATATATTTATATATATATATATATATATATATATATATATATATATATATATATATATATATAATATATATATATATATATATATATATATATATATATATATATATATATATATATATACATGTATTTATATATGTAAACATAAAGTTCACTCCGCAATCAATCTCATGAAATTTACTGAAAAATATCCGTCTTAACCGCATCATTCGTTCACGTTTATTCGATACCCATCGCCTTCGTTTCCAGTTAACTATGGCACCTAATTTTCATGAAAGTTTCAAGAAAATCATACCATATAGTTCAATGAAAACTCCGCTATGCATTTTCATCTTCATCCGTACAGTTATGATCAATTATAGCAGGAAACGTAACTCTTTTTAGGTTGCGATTCTCGCCGGTTTTTAGTATGGAAATTACTAATTTTAGATTTCTGGGCATATATTGTAATGTACTTATAATGTTAACTGGAAAGTATCGAGTCAACTCTATAATTTGCAATCATTCAATCCTTATTATTTCTGCGGGGTATTTTATAATCCTATATGAAACGTCTACATCTAAAGATGTAAGAAGGATCCTATACCAAGCTCATTGGTAAGTAAAGAATGAATGCGGAAGAGAAAAGCATCCTGAAATGTTCCCTTTAACTATTGTTGAATTGTATTTATGCCACATTTAGAAGTAATTTATTGGTTATTTCCGGTAGAAATGATGGATTAAAATGTACCGTTTATGCAAAAAATTGAAGATACTGGTCATTTTTATCATCCGTCACCAAAGGGTTCGGTATCTCCACCAAATCATTGCAGAGTGCCAACTAATTGGCACTTTTCGTATGAAATATCATTTAAATTCAATTTCTCGACATCAATATATCATATTTAACTGTTAATATATACAGAGTCCTTTGAAGGATTTCAATTCTGTTCCAATGCATTTTGGAACAATATGTTGTCCTTCATTTGAAACCTGTATAATCAAAATCCTTGCACGCGTCGATGCTGAAAAATCTGGGTGAAAGTAGGAATTTTTTTAGTTTTAATGGTAAAAGTCCTTTGCCGTTACATGAATTTCTTATCCTTTAAACGGGACCTAACAGGAAAAAATACGTATCATTTGCCAAAAACAGGACTCTCCTATCTATGTTCGTTTAAATGTTATGTTCACGCATAAGCAAAAAGAATATATGTGATGAATTGATAACCTTCTTTCCTTTGGAAGTCGGTTGAAAATGTACCGTATATGCAGAAAATCAAGAATACTGATCATTTTTATCATCCATCACCAAAGGACTCGGCATCTCCATCAAATCCTTGAAGAGTGCCAACTAATTGGCACTTTTCGTGCGAAAGATTATTTAAATTCAATTTCGCGACATCAATGTATCATATTGAACTTCTAATATCTACAGAGTCCTTGAAAGGACGACAATTCTGTTCCGATACATTTTGGATCAATATGTTTTCCTTCATTTGCAACCTCTACAATCGAAATCCTTGCATCCTTCGATCAGTTATGCTGAAAAATCGGGGTGAAAGTCGGAAATTTTTTAGTTTTAACGGTAAAAGCACTTTACCGTTGCTTGAATTTCTATTTATCTTCTATCTATCTCCGTTTAAAAGTTATGCGTGAACATACAAAAAAAAGCAAAAAAAAAGAAAAATATACGCAATGAATTGATAACCTTCTTTCTTTTGGAAGTCGGTTAAAAAACGTCATATTCCCTTCATAGTGCATATTCCCTTCATAGTGCAGATAAGCTCAAAACTTTTTTTGTATTGTCCAAAATAAACCTGAGATTCTAATTCCCGTATAAATATAGATGTACCACGTTGATCCTGTTTGCTTTGGATCAATCTTAAAGGACTTACCTAGCTTGTGGTGTACCTTTGCTAAAGAATTCTGTACTACAGCTGGCGAGCATATGTCGCCGATGTGTCCGAATCCGATTTGAACTCGATGCAAGGCTTCATATCTGTTCTTGATTTTAATTAACACTTCCCAGGCTAGTTAGTGTCTTGTGAGTAATTGAATAGCGAGATGATTTCCGTTAATCATTCTGAACCACCTAATCTCATTGACCGTGCAAACGATTTGATTCATTTTATGTACTACATGGTTCAATTTATTTCTTGTAGTCGATTGTGATTCATTCATCATTTTTGTGGTAGCTATGAATGTTGCTTTGTCGACTTGTTATCCCTATTAATCTTTGTTGATTGTCATCAAGATTATCTAAGCCACGGTATACTTTGTCGTATACAACAAATATTCCTTGCAACATATTCCCCAGAACTCCGCATTTCTTGTGGGTTGCAATCTAGGGTGGAATTAAATTTGGTGCATTTCAATTGTTCGATTAACTCAGTGCATTGAAAATCAGAATGCAATTTTTGTCCTTCGGAAAAGATTTGTAATATGTTTGTATAAATTTGTTGCGTGATTTTAAGCCCTGTAGATATCTCTTCCATGCTTAATTTAATTTTCACTTTTAAGTGTACTCGTGAGAGTTGGACCTCTCCCAAATGTTCAACATAAACTCCTGTAAGTTTTTTTAACGGAATAGGTCACCTGTGTGATACCATAGCACATACGGATGCTTAATAAAACAGTCATAGTGTTTGAAAATTTCTTAGTAGTGCGCTTTCGACCAGGTTTTATGTATAGATGATATTGTTGGTTTTCTTAGTGTAGCGCTGGGGCGTCGTGGTGATCATTTATCTGAAGTGGGCATATCTTCGCGAGTGGTCGAACAAGGGTTTTGTAGCAGGGCGTCGTGGTGATCATTTATTGGAAGTGGGCATATCCTCGCGAGTGGTCGGACAAGGGTTTTGTAGCAGTTTTAAGTGTTGCAACTCTTGTTAGATTATCCTTTCCACGATAAATTGCGATTACTCTGCCCATTGGCCAGTTGAATGATTGCTAGTTCTCGTATTTTATTAACCCCTAATTTGCTATGCTTAGTCTGCGATTTCCTTCGAGCCATTTACTTCTCTGTTGCAATTGAGTCAGATACTCAAGACTCCATCTCTGTCAAAATACTCGCTTCATACTTTGACTCATCTGCCACTTATTCGAGAGGTTTCCTCGGTAGGTCCATCTGGAAGTTCAAGCAAATTTTGGCCCGTAAGGAAACGCCCTGTAGTTAAAACTACGAGATCATTGCGATCACTGCTCATTAAAGTTAGAGGTCGTGAATTCATACATGCTTCAATTTGTGTAAGAAGTGTATACATCTCTTCGATGTTGGTTAATTGGTCGTTGATAACTTGTAGGAATCGAACAGTTGCCAAAGCAAACTGCTCGAAAACCACCATAATACTGATCCAAATTTCAATTGTAAATTTAAAATAATATTAATCATTTAAATTTGCAATTGAAATTTTGACACGGCAGCCCCTTGACAACGGAGCTTATCCACGAATTGTACATTCACAATACAATGGTAAGTGGATAGAAGGCTTGTCAACTGCCGTTGTAAGGAGTCCCGCATTGCGACGACCAGCAGCAACGTGGAGTCTTCTGAATGCAGGGCGTACGTCGCGGAAACCGTGCCAGCAAAGGAAAAATTGTGTGAAAGAGACCCAGTTTTAACTCATTTAAATTAGCCAAATTCACTTGGCCATCGTAATTTGCATTACATTTCACCTTTTCATGTGCTCAAAATCACGTATAAACGACGGGAGTTCTTGCAGTGGACGTGTGTCGTAGTCCCGTGCATATCTTTCGAGAATCGGAAAAGAGCTGGTGATTGGCGACAGTGAATATTTGTTCTTACTTTTGTGCCAACCTTTTTAATCACGCCAACAAATTAAGTGGCCGCAAATATGTGTACAATGATTCACTAGTTAAATACTTGAACTATGCATTACGCATAAGTCCTGTTGTTACAACATTTTTGGCATATACGTCGGCAGCGGGTGGAGAGGAATAATTTGAAAGTTCAGAAAGAGTTTCAATTCTCAGCATTGGTCTTAATAAAAAAGACTAAGCCTAGTGAGGCGTTTGCATAAAGAAGATGGCTGTATCCATTTCAAAGTGCTGAATCAATTCATTGGTCGATTGAAATAGGAATATGTGATCGATGTGCTGATGCAACATTGAGTAATTATCATGCCTGGTCACATCGTCAATGGGTTCTGGTATGCGCATCTCATTTACTACGATCGGAAATCCTGCATACAGAGAAATTCCTCAAGAACCATATTGTCGCGTTTTATGGTTCGCGGCCAATAATTTTAATGTTCGAGGAAAATGAAAACGCACTGTCTTTTAAAATTAAGTTTGAAGAGTTTATTTACTAAAAATGCACAATCATAAACTCAACTATTTCACAAAAGTTAATTAAAATCTAACTTTCACTTGTCCATTAATTCCTCTTACAATTGTCTTCACTTCACAATCAATATCACTTTTTATTCGCACTCCATACTGTCGCAGTTTTTACTCTCGCGGTTATATTGAGTCCCCCCATCCATTCAGCTCACCTTTATATAGGGTCTCTAGTCATTCAATCCATTTCTCGTACATGGCCGAAATGCGTGGAATATTCGAGCAGCTTAATGAATGGGGCGCTGACTCACTTTCAAATGTTGATCATGCTCGGTGGGCTTTCGAGTACATTCTCTTGTTGATTATTATGTTTTTAATGGTTGTGAAAACAATTGCGACAGTAGCTCGCAAAATTATTTGTACATGTAATAATATTATTGATAATATTTGCTTTCATTATCGCCAATTTGTGCTACAGACAATGTTTGAAAGATGCTGCTATGACAGGGAACGAGATGAGTATCCTTACCTAAAAGACTTGATAAGTTTTTATCTGATTGCCAAATATTAATACAAACACTTTGAAAGAAGACAAATAGAAATGTTTTCTATATTGTTGCGATTTTGCTGCGTACGATATCAAACTTGGCGATAATTTGAAAAATCTCTCGGTTTTCGGGAATCATTCGAGGATCATCGTCGTGCGTCATTGAGATTTATTGTAGGGAATTACATAAGATTCAAATGCACAAATTATGATTGCTCTCAAGAAGCTCCAGTTTTGAAGTTGTCGAAATATGATTATTCGTCAAATGCATTCTTGGTAGCGTTGAAGCAGTTGGAAGGATTGTTGGGCGAAAAACTTAGAAGAAGCTGTAAAAATGACTTGCTGGATAGTTGCGCGGTGACTAATTTAATTTTATGGCGATTTATTTTAAAACTAATCCAAACTAGTTGGGTAAACAGACCTACGCTCATGTCAGAAGGGTTTTGTACCCAACTTCTCAGAAATGCAGTCACCAGCAATGAATAACCTCAAGAAATATGTCAAAGAGATGTGCAAGTTTATAAGAAAATCCGATGTTTTTCTATTTTCAATGGTCGCCATTTTGTTGCAAACCAACAAAAATCACTCAAATCATGAATTCTCAAAAATTTTAATGTTATTGATCTTATTGGAAAGTTTCAAGAAAATAAAGTGAAAACTGCAGTGACTGATTGAATGGAAAGTCCATAAAATACCAAAATCATGTGTTATTGTAATTGTAGAAATTTCAAACGGCTATAACTTCCATGTATATCATTCGATTTTCATCAAACTTACAAAGTTAAAGAACCCTCAGCAGGACTACGTAAATATCCAATTTCGTTCAATTTAAGGGTACCGACGCAATTTTATTTGGGAAAACGTTAAATTCGAATATCATACTATTATTAACAAAGTTGAGCGAATTTCGACTTCTAAGGTATTTGTTGTTGTTGCACTCATAAACACCTACCACCATAATTTTTTTCGGATTTTTCGATTTTATATCACAGGTGTCCGATCGCGAGGGGGGGGGGGGGGGGCACAAAATTTTCGTGTATTTCCCCTTCCTGCGCGTCCCTCGAAGCAAAAAGTATCAAATTAAGACCTGCTTTCAAAACTTTTAATCAAGGCCTTTCATTTGATACCCATATCGGCTACCTTTGATGAATTTTTTTTCCAGGGGCCACTCCCCTATATGGGGAGACCCCCCCGTAAATACCTTATAAAATTTTTTTAGTTGAGATTTGAAGAGAGCATCACTTTACACCTGCGTACAAAATTTGATGTTTCTAGCTTAAGTAGTTTGTGAGAAAAAGTGCTGTGACACACGAACGGACGGACAGACGGACAGACAGGTCGCGAAACTAGTATGGTTTTGTAAAATTACTTTACAAAACCCTAAAAAGCAAAATGATGTGTATAGTAACTTCGCGTAACAACACAAGTAAATGCGAATCTCCCGTGTTTCTTTTTAAAAGCAATCTGTTAATATTTTTAATATTTTTCCCATGCTATGAAGATTTTGACTGTTTGAATTGAATTTGGTTTACTTTGCATAAAATTGTTTACATCGAGTTGCAGCCGTGATTGCTTGTGCAAGTTTGCGTCAAGCGAAGTTGTCCATTGAAGCATACCGGTGGTCAGATTTGCAGATTCCTCAAAAGTGCAATGGACTGCATTTTTACAGAAAAATGTTCTGAGAATTCCTGATGTGGGGATTTGCATCAAAAACCGTGCAAATCGGATATTTCTGAGAGCGACGCATTGCCAAGTCAAACTAATCTGTATCGTAGTGATAGTAGAGGAACGTAACCAGTTGTATTAGAAATGAAAGTCTCATTGTTATAAAGCAGTTTCAATAAATAACTAATTCATATTTACTAGCATCACCAAATCACCAGCGGGGGCCCGGCGAGGATGTTGGTGAGTACAACTGTTTTTTTAATTTATTTATTAAAAATTTGTTCTTGCTTATTTAATGAAACACAAGCTTACTTTTTTAATATCCAGAGATAGTTTTTTTTTATTTTTCCATTTGGATGCCCTTGATTTTCAATTTCAGTGTAATTCAAATAAGAAAATATTGAATTAAATCATTCGATTTCAAAGTAGTATAACAGATAAAGAAATATGAATATAATGCATTTTTAAACATATACCTTCGGTCTTTCCTTTCCCTTAACCTGACCGGCTATGGGACCCGCAACAATGAAATGAACTAGCCATCGGGTATGCTCTTCCCTTCGTTTGTTATATTGGCGCCCTTGCCCGGGTAGAGTGTCCTTCCACTCACGTGCCCTTTTATGGTATATTGTTATGCAATTAGATCGTATAATACTATAAAATAAATTGGCCACGCTTATATTTCTCATTTGATGGGAAAATTCATACAAATTATGTTTTTATGAGTTTTTCACTTAAATGAGAAATCTATGACCACGTCTACGTTTAGATCTTGATCCGGTTAGGAGGGCGCGAGGGGCACCGCTTCCACCTGAATGCCCTACTCTTATGTGTGGGCCATAAGTATCGTCGGTAACGATGAAGTCTCTCAAGTCCGTCCGTTTTCTCCGACCCAATTTGTTCTTTGAACAAGCAATTTCAACCCTTAGTAGGTTACCTCGGCCTCGACACCAATCATTCGGAATCCGACCCCTTTTACTTCATGAATGCAAAATTTTTTTGTAGTAGGTCCTTGTGCTGGGGAAAAAAATCCACCCCACGACACGGCAACGCTAGCCAGCCAGCGCATTCACGCGTCCTCAGACAAGGCTAATCTCGGCGGAACTTACCATCTCCTTACACCGAGGCAGCAGACAATCACTGCAGTCCTTCACGGACATTTATCTACCGTGAGCATGAGACAGACCATCGTCTATAGGTGTCCCTACAAGGTGTCCAGATTTTGTCGGGTAGGTAACCCCGAAGGGATATCGCACTAATTATGCCCCAGCAACTGAATAACTTCCAGCCATGTGTTGTTCTCGGACGTCAATATTATTTGGACCTGCTTTTGGCGTATACTTAGGTGGCTTACCACCATTGTATGACTTGCGAGAACAAATGATATTAGAGTCCTTTTGTATATCCAGAGGTTGTTACACAGCATCATTTTTGCAGCGGATTCTGATCTGCACCCCAAACCAAGCGAACCCCAAGTGTTTTCCATTACATGGATTTTGATTTTACGGGATTGGCTGTGTAGACACGAACGGCTTGCGGGTCAGAATCAACCCTGGGCTAAAAAGCTGTTCCTGGTCAACACTTGCATATGCCTTAAGAGAGTCGTCCCTGTAATGCAATGGGAGAGCTCACCTTTGGTATTCTTTTCTGTGAAGGGAAGACGAATAGAAAGACCGAATTTTTTCATTATAGATATACATTTTTTGAGGTTCAAGAAGACATCGCTAGTTTTGGCCACTTTTTGAGATTTTTGCCTGTTGATAGTTAATTTTTATTTATAGCGTCATTTTTACCTTCTATCGAATTACACGCTTCTATCGAATCGGAGTCAATCTTTAGGATAACGCAATGGACCTTCAAAATACATGCCGACTATGCCTAAATATTGGCGAAGGAATGTATCCACTGTTTAATTGTTTCGTCGATGTAGTAAAATGTATTAATGTCTTAAGGTTTCTGAAGGAGTACATCAATAGTCGTCTCACTTTTGAAGATGGTTCATCAGGCCATATCTGCTGTGATTGTTACACTGAAGTAGAATGTATCTACTTCTTTGTCCGTTGTCGCCGTGAAATAATCGAGCTAGCGCTAAAACGGCTCAAACCAGCTTAAGGAACTCAAGATCCAGCTAGGAATCAGCCAACCAAGATTTGGAGAGCAGATTACCTTTCGTATGGACTTTGGACCCACCGTCTCGATACATGCCTTGGGACGCCTGGGATTTTCCACCGCGGCTTGTTAAGTAAGCCCACCGACTCTAGGTCCAATGACCCCACCGGAGCAAACATAAACGTTGAAGCCGAAGCATGTCCTAAGCATCGTTCAGGGATGGTATCTCCATTTCAGAGGGAAGCCCAACTCGATCAACGTAGAGGTCTTCATTGGTCGGGTGGAGTCTCTGATGGACCAGATGTTGGCAAGAGACCACACAGCGCTGGGCGGCTACTTGCCGATGCTGCTTAGGGGTGCAGTACTGGAAAGCTACTGGTGGATACATGCTACTCCACCATCTCAACGCTGGTCACGGTTGAAGGAGGTACTCCATATGGAGTATCCCACAGTTAACATGGACGAGAGGGTCCTGGACAAGATCTATGCCATGTGGCAATGCCCAGACGAGCTCTTCCACAAGTAGCAAGCCAACATCTTACGGTTAAATGACTAGTTATCTGAGCCAATGACGCAAACACAACTGCTGTGGGTGTTGAAATGAAATTTGAGGCCGGAACTTTGCCGCCATGTTGCAAACTCTGACCCTCAGGATATGAAATCGCTTTTAAGAGCCGTCAGCCGACAGGAAGGAGTCGACGAAGACCTCCGAGAAACGGCCATACCCGTAAGCAAGAACGAGTCTGCGGCGCGGCATTGTGTAAGTGGTGCAAGAGCCCAACACTGCAGATCTGAAAGATACCAACAGGGAGTCAGACGAGCTTACGGTAGCCACGGTGGGGAATTTCATGACCTGCTAGAACTGCAAGCAAACTGGATGTCCGTTTATTGCATGTTGGGCAGAGCGTACGGTTTTCTGCTTCGGATTTGGTAAGCCTGACACCCACTTCCCGGATTACCCAGATTGCGCCATTTCAAAAAATGGACGAGCGAGTACCCGACCACCTCAGCGGTACTCCAAAGCCCCACAGTAGGCTGCCAGCCTGGTGCAAACCCAGATATTGATGATAATACACCAGCCTTGACAATTATGACTGCGGAGGCTCCCTCTCTTCCGGAAGCCTCATCAACGCCACTGTTGAAGCGACCACCATAGTTACTGCCTGAAGAACTCTGGCAGCCACGAATTCGTGTAATAAAGCCCTATCATGCTCGACTGCAGAACGACTGTGGCCCGGGAATGAATTTTTGATCCAGGAGAAATCACCTTTGTGCTAGACCAGCTCTCGAAATTCCCACTGGTGGAACCTATTCGCAAATTTACGGCTCCACCCATAGTGAAGTTTTCACAGAGTTGAGTATTTCATGTATTTGGGGCACCAGAAAATGTATACTTGGACAATGAAGTACAGTTCTACTCAAACAGTACAGTTTCGAACATTAACCGTCGCTGATATACTCTCCTCAATCAAACGCATCGGCACATTTGAATCGCACACTGTTAGCCATGACCGGATCTTATATCCATCCAACTCAAAAGGTGTGGGACTGCAGATTGTGTGCCATCACGAGCATCTGCGGTCGTCTTATCATTCCGTCACCGGTATCTTGCCTTACTTTGCCACTTTCCTACAGCACATGGTTTGCCACGGCAAATCATACAGGCTACTCCGGCAACTGAAGTGTTCGGGAGATCCCGTTGTTGCGCGGAGCCCCACAAATGTTTGGGAAACCTCCGCCAACAAATTGGACGGAAGGTAAAGGCCGCAGGGCGTGCAAATGAGGCGCATTACAACATGAGGTCTCAACGTTCCAATTTTAAAGAAGGGGATGAGGTTTTTCGTCGCATTTTCGGCCAAAACGACACCGCTCGGCATAACAACTCCAAGCTAGATCACCGTTTCCTGCGAAACCGTGTACAGAAGGTAGTAGGACCCAATCGTTACCTCCTCACCGACCTATTGGTGAAAGAAGTCAGGGTACATTACGCAAAAGATGTACGTCGATAGTTAAAAATATACGTCTGTTTTATCCGTTTGTATGTAGCTTCACTTACACGCAGAGCTTCGCCATTCATAGCAGATCGGAAGTATTTGCGTCAGTCTGTCCGTCCGCTAATCGTTTTCATCTGTCGTCCCACTCTGCGTTCCGACCCCGAAAACGATCCTTCAGCTCCTTTTTCGCCATCCTCGTTTTCCCGGAATCTGAGGAAACTAGCTGCCCTGAAGTAATCGAGCAGTCACCTTGGCAAACTGCTCGACAACCACCATAATACTGATCCAAATTTCTATTGTAAATTTAAAATAATATTAATCATTTAAATTTGCAATTGAATTCTGGATACGGCAATACCTTGACAACAGAACTTATCCACAAATTGCACGTTCGCGATACAATGGAAAGTGGATAGAAGGCTTGTCAACTGCCATTGTAAGGAGTCCCGCATTGTGATGACCAGCAGCAACGTGGAATCTTCTGCATGCAGGGTGTACGTCGCGGAAACCACGCCATCAAAGGAAAAATTGTGTGAAAGAGACCCAGTTTTAACGCATTGAAATTAGCCAAATTCACTTGGCCATCGTAATTTGCATTGCATTTCACCTTTTCATGTGCTCAAAGTCACGTACAAACGACGGGAGTTCTTGCAGTGGACGTGTGTCGTAGTCCCGTGCATATCTTTCGAGAATCGGAAAAGAGCTGGCGATCGGTGACAGTAAATAAATGTTCTTACTCTTGCGCCAACCTTTTTAATCACGCCAACAAATATGTGTACAATGATTCACTAGTTAAGTACTTGAACTATGCATTACGCATAAATCCTGTTGTTACAACATTTTTGGAATATATGTCGGCGGCTGGTGGAAAGGAATAATTTGAAAGTTCAGAAAGAGTTTCAATTCTCAGCATTGGTCTTAACAAAAAAGACTAAGCCTAGTGAGGTGTTTACATATAGAAGATGGCTGTATCCATTTCAAAGTGCTGAATCAATTGATTGGTCGATTGAAACAGGAATATTTGATCGATGTGCTGATACAACATTGAGTAATTATCATGCCTGCTCACATCGTCAATGGGTTCTGGCCCACGCATTTCATTTAATACGATCAGAAATCCGCAGTTCAACCGCCCAAAATCTGTTTGAGCAGTTTTCGAGGGACATGAAGACCGACTTCTTGCTCCTGAGTGAGCAACACCATGATAAAAGTTCGGCATTATTGTGTTCTGATGAAACTGATACTGCCACCATCTGGGTTCGGAACAGTGACTTTCAAGCGGAGAGTTGTGGACGGATGGATGGTTTCGTGTGGGTTCGGTGCCCAGGGACCACCTTCTTAAGTGTGTACTTAACGCCTAACGAATCGATATCATCTTTCCAAGCCAAGCTCAATGCTTTGGAGGGCGCTGTCTCGAACGCAGAGGGCAAAGTGCTCGTTGGGGACGACTTCAACGCTAAAGCAATCGAATGAGGCATGCCTCAGACGGAACAGCAGGGAAAACGAATCCTGGAAATGGTCGCCAGGGCGGCCCTCGTCGTACTAAACTCCGGAAATACGCCGACTTTGTACCGTATTGGCTGTGAGGACGTGACATTCGCCTCGAAGTCCTTAGTACGGAAGATACACAACTGGAAAGTTTTAGAGGGCTACTCAGCCAGTGATCATCAGTGCATTCTGCTTGAGATAAGTGATGCTGTCTCCCGACGTCCGTGCTCTCGCCCTCCTACAAATGGATGGAAAATCGGAAGAATGGACGTCGAGAGGTTCGTCGAGGTGCTCACAGCAGGTGAGCCACTGCAGAAAGCTTCAGAGGGGACAAAAGAACTGGCAGCTCAAGACGTGGTGAACTCTACTATGAGCATCATTGCGACTGCTTGCTGCACTTCGATGCCCCGTCAAAGATCCCGGGACGGCAAGCCCCCAGTGTACTGGTGGTCAACTGAAATCGCTGAAAAGCGAAGGGAGTATCACAAGCTTCGACGTGAGGCTCAACGGACGCGGACCTGTGACGAGGCATGCAACCAGGTGGTAGCACATAAGTCAGCCAGGAAATGCCTTCACAAACTGATCAACAGTAGCAAGGCTCGCTGCTGGCAAGACCAAGTGGACAATGTGAACAAGGTTACATGAGGTTTTGGCTACAAGCTGGTCATGCGGAAGCTTAGTGCCCTACGGAAGCCTTGTATACATGACGCGGAAAAGATGGACGCGATAGTGCGGGCACTCTTTCCCGCCAATCCTGTCCGTGTTGACGCTATCCTTGGAGAAACAGCGGTGGAGTGCCCACTTTCACACAGCTGAAGCTGGAGGAGGGTGTCCTCTCATTGAAAACGAGGAAAGCTCCAGGTCCAGATGGTGTTCCAGCTGAGGTGTTGCGGCTTGTCTACCACCATTGTCCTGACTTGCTGCTCAGCACATTCAACGCCTGCCTACGGAATGGTGTTTTCCCGGTACGATGGAACGTGGCAAGGGGAAGGGAAATCCCGAACCGCCGTCTGCATACCGCCCATTATGCATGCGAGACGCGGCTGGGAAAGTGCTAGAGAAACTCATCAAGGGAAGACTCACTGACGCGATTCGTGCTGCAGAGGACGTATCTCCTCGGCAGTACGGCTTTAGAGCAGGACGTTCTACCATTGATCCGATTGCAGAGGTGGTGAACGTGGTCCAAAAGGCAGAGGCATATAGTCGCACCAAGTGAGTCGCGCTTGGTCCGCTATGTGGATGATGTTGCGGCTCTGGTCGCTGGACGCACTGATGAACAAGCGCAACTTAGGCTAGGTATGCTAATGCGTCGAGTGAGGGTCTGGATGCTGCTCGCGGGCTGAGTTTAGCACTGGGGAAAACCGAAGTGGTCATCTTGACAAAAAAGAGAATCCGTAGAGTAAGGATGTTCAGTATTGGCGACTTGCAAATCGAATCCAAGCCAGCGGTGAAGTACCTGGGGCTACTGATAGACTCGAAATTGAGTTTCTCTGAGTAAATCTGGACAACGGCTGAGAAGGCTTCTTCGGGAATATCGGTCTTAGTCGACTTATGGCCAACGTAGGGGGACCCAGCCCATCAAGAAGACGCCCCTTGATGAGTGTTGTAGGGTCAGTGCTACTGTACGGAGCAGAGGTATGGGGCGACGCTCTCAGCATGGAGGTATACTGAAAACGATTGGCACAGGTACAGAGAAGAGGAGCACTGAGAATTGCATCTTCGTATCCGACAGTCTCTGACTCGGCGGTAAGAGTTGTTGCAGGCGTGATACCTGTCGCCCTCCTTGCTAGGGACACCGCGCTATTTACCTGCGTTGAAACGAGGATGCGGGGGAGATGGTTATCCGCGAGGAGTGACAGCGCTTGCTCAACGATTGGCAGCAGTCTTGGGTCAATTGCACGAAGAGAAGGTGGACTGCGTACCTCATTTCGGATGTGAGACCGTGGCTAAATTGAAGGCATGGTAAGACTAACTTCTATCTGACCCATTTTTTGAGTGGGCATGGGTGTTTTCAGTTTTACCTGCATAAGATCGGTAAATCACGGTCCCCCGATTATCGGTTTTGCCCAGGAGAGGAAGGCAATGCCTGTCACATATTTTTTGCGTGTACCGAATGGGTCAGGCTGCGAAGGGAACCCTACAGGGAGACGGGAGAGCTCACCCCAGATAATATAGTTGCGGTGATGCTCGGATCGATTGACAAATGGAACCAGGTGGCACATTATGCTCGGGCAGTCCTAAAATATAAAAGGGATTCACAGCAGCCGGGGGCGCTGGGGCTGGGGGATCGCTCTTCTGGCATTTCCTCTTCGCCTCTTCCCTCCCGCTAGGAAAAGGACTCCCCAGCTTAAAGGCGCTCCATGGCGTAACAAAACCAGACCTGGCCCGTAGTAATGTGTCAAACGGTTCCAGGCTGGGTTCTTAGGTTGAGAGGGGAGGTGTTTAGTGGGTGGTCCAGTCGAGCATAGGAGTCCCACATTCTGTGCATAAATAGCATTCAGCTCCCTACCACAAGAAAAAAAATGACAGGGAACGAGATGAGTATCCATACCTTAAAGACTTGATAAGTTTTTATCTAATTGATGGTGTATCATCAGTCGAAGAAATGATATGAACTCTCTTGCCAAATATTAATACAATCACTTTGAAAGAAGACAAATAGAAATGTTTTCTATATTGTTGCAATTTGGCTGCGTACGACAACATAGCGATGATTTGAAAAATCTCTCGGTTTTTGGGAACCATTCGAGGATCATCGTCGTGCGTCATTGAGATTTAGTGTAGGGAATTACATAAGATTCAATAGCACAAATTATGGTTGTTATCAACATGCTTCAGTTTTGAAGTTGTCGAAATATGATTATTCGTCAAATGCATTCTTGGTAGCGTTGAAGCAGTTGTTACAGATGAACATTGAGACTCCGTAGCACTGCTCACCCGAACACTACCATACGCGATTTCGTCAGAGTTTAACCTACGCAATACCGAGCCGCACTTTATTAATTGTTTGTTTCTGGTAGTCCGATGATGTAACTATCAACAAGTAATTTAAATTTCCATTCACGAAAAAATTATTATTTTAGTTACAAACAGAAGCCACACAATAATTTTAAGCTTAATAATTGTTTTAATTACAAACAGAAGCCACACAATAATTTTAAGCTTAATAATTATTTTAATTACAAACAGGAAGCCATATAGTAATTTTGCTTTGTAACTTAATGTACTTAAACTAGGTCGCTTCCGCTCCACACGCCACAATTATGGACAACGCAACCAGCAGCAAGCGGCGGAGGCACCAAACACCAGCGCGAGCTCGAAAACGAAATGCGAAATACACACGGTAGCGGAAACATTCGTCATCCATTCAACATATGCGGCAAAATATGTAGTCAGGCAACGCAATTGCATCGTCATAAGGTTTTGTACTCTAATCCCGCTCCATCCCAATGCAATGTTTGCGCACTCAAGCATGAGTACAGTGTTTTTGGCAGATATTATGAAACATCCACAACTCTAAAGACACATCGTATCGTACATACCGAGCTAATAGGCGCAAGTGCATCGTCGGCGTTAAATCAGTCGATAATGCCTACAATGTCAAGACATGGAAAGTTACATTTGAATCTCAATGATAGTTGGGAAAGATTTCTGAGCAATTGGGAAGGTTAAACGAACATCAAATCCCACTTTCCGGCCAGGAGAGTCTTCATTTGCGACTAAAGGTGGTTGTTTCATCATTCACGCGACATTGTAGTGTAACTTGCTAATTTGTGGGTTGTTGCAGTTCTCATCATATTATAAACTAGTTTCATTATAAGGCTCTATAAAAGACCTTACCATGGCTTAATAATTTGTGGGTAATATTTGCTAAATATTAAACATACAAATGAGTATGATCAAAGAAGCGAAACCAACCAAAGTTTCAAATGATTATTATCATCGGAGCATCATCAGTCGCCAAAGATGACACAGCAGACAAGCAAACGACAAGTGATGCTGCACTCGTATCATCGGTCGAACGAAATGATGAATAAACGACGAATCAACAATAATAGACAATGGAGATGGAATCAATGCATTCGGCGGATACAACATTCGATTCCCAATAGGATCGCCACAGGTGGTATGTAGGTTGAGTGGAAACAAGCGAGGGGAGTTACTCGTTCAGCAGAGCAAAGTCACTCAAAACAAGTTTTTCCCGGTGTATGGAAGGGAAAAAGAAAAAAACCATGGTGAAACAGCGGTAGAGTGCCCACTTTCACACAGCTGAAACTGGAGGAGGATGTCCTCTCATTGAAAACGAGGAAAGCTCCAGGTCCAGATGGTGTTCCAGCTGAGGTGTTGCATCTCGTCTACCACCATTGTCCTGACTTGCTGCTCAGCACATTCAACGCCTGCCTACGGAATGGTGTTTTCCCGGTACGACGGAACGTGGCAAGGGGAAGGGAAATCCCGAATCGCCGTCTGCATACCGCCCATTATGCATGCGAGACGCGGCTGGGAAAGTGCTAGAGAAACTCATCAAGGGAAGACTCACTGACGCGATTCATGCTGCAGAGGACGTATCTCCTCGGCAGTACGGCTTTAGAGCAGGACGTTCTACCATTGATCCGATTGCAGAGGTGGTGAACGTGGTCCAAAAGGCAGAGGCATATAGTCCCACCAAGTGAGTCGCGCTTGGTCCGCTATGTGGATGATGTTGCGGCTCTGGTCGCTGGACGCACTGATGAACAAGTGCAACTTAGGCTAGGTATGCTAATGCGTCACGTGAGGGTCTGGATGCTGCTCGCGGGCTCAGTTTAGCACTGGAGAAAACCGAAGTGGTCATCTTGACAAAAAAGAGAATCCGTAGAGTAAGGATGTTCAGTATTGGCGACTTGCAAATCGAATCCAAGCCAGCGGTGAAGTACCTGGGGCTACTGATAGACTCGAAATTGAGTTTCTCTGAGTAAATCTGGACAACGGCTGAGAAGGCTTCTTCGGGAATATCGGTGTTAGTCGACTTATGGCCAACGTAGGGGGACCCAGCCCATCAAGAAGACGCCCCTTGATGAGTGTTGTAGGGTCGGTGCTACTGTACGGAGCAGAGGTATGGGGCGACGCTCTCAGCATGGAGGTGTACTGAAAACATTTGACACAGGTACAGAGAAGAGGAGCACTGAGAATTGCATCTTCGTATCCGACAGTCTCTGACTCGGCGGTAAGAGTTATTGCAGGCGTGATACCTGTCGCCCTCCTTGCTAGAGAGCGCTGCGCTATTTACCTGCGCTGAAACGAGGATGCGGGGGAGATGGTTATCCGCGAGAAGAGACAGCGCTTGCTCAACGATTGGCAGCAGTCTTGGGTCAATTGCACGAAGAGAAGGTGGACTGCGTGCCTCATTCCGGATGTGAGACCGTGGCTAAATCGAAGGCATGGTAAGACTAACTTCTATCTGACCCATTTTTTGAGCGGGCATGGGTGTTTTCAGTTTTACCTGCATAAGATCGGTAAATCACGGTCCCCCGATTATCGGTTTTGCCCAGGAGAGGAAGGCAATGCCTGTCACATATTTTTTGCGTGTACCGAATGGGTCAGGCTGCGAAGGGAACCCTACAGGGAGACGGGAGAGCTCACCCCAGATAATATAGTTGCGGTGATGCTCGGATCGATTGACAAATGGAACCAGGTGGCACATTATGCTCGGGCAGTCCTAAAATATGAAAGGGACTCACAGCAGCCGGGGGCGCTGGGGCTGGGGGATCGCTCTTCTGGCATTTCCTCTTCGCCTCTTCCCTCCCGCTAGGAAAAGGACTCCCCAGCTTAAAGGCGCTCCATGGCGTAACAAAACCAGACCTGGCCCGTAGTAATGTGTCAAACGGTTCCAGGCTGGGTTCTTAGGTTGAGAGGGCAGGTGTTTAGTGGGTGGTCCAGTCGAGCATAGGAGTCCCACATTCTGTGCATAAATAGCATTCAGCTCCCTACCACAAGAAAAAAATGACAGGGAACGAGATGAGTATCCATACCTTAAAGACTTGATAAGTTTTTATCTAATTGATGGTGTATCATCAGTCGAAGAAATGATATGAACTCTCTTGCCAAATATTAATACAATCACTTTGAAAGAAGACAAATAGAAATGTTTTCTATATGGTTGCAATTTGGCTGCGTACGACAACATAGCGATGATTTGAAAAATCTCTCGGTTTTTGGGAACCATTCGAGGATCATCGTCGTGCGTCATTGAGATTTAGTGTAGGGAATTACATAAGATTCAATAGCACAAATTATGGTTGTTATCAACATGCTTCAGTTTTGAAGTTGTCGAAATATGATTATTCGTCAAATGCATTCTTGGTAGCGTTGAAGCAGTTGTTACAGATGAACATTGAGACTCCGTAGAACTGCTCACCCGAACACTACCATACGCGATTTCGTAAGAGTTTAACCTACGCAATACCGAGCCGCACTTTATTAATTGTTTGTTTCTGGTAGTCCGATGATGTAACTATCAACAAGTAATTTAAATTTCCATTCACGAAAAAATTATTATTTTAGTTACAAACAGAAGCCACACAATAATTTTAAGCTTAATAATTGTTTTAATTACAAACAGAAGCCACACAATAATTTTAAGCTTAATAATTGTTTTAATTACAAACAGGAAGCCATATAGTAATTTTGCTTTGTAACTTAATGTACTTAAACTAGGTCGCTTCCGCTCCACACGCCACAATTATGGACAACGCAACCAGCAGCAAGCGGCGGAGGCACCAAACACCAGCGCGAGCTCGAAAACGAAATGCGAAATACACACGGTAGCGGAAACTTTCGTCATCCATTCAACATATGCGGCAAAATATGTAGTCAGGCAACGCAATTGCATCGTCATAAGGTTTTGTACTCTAATCCCGCTCCATCCCAACGCAATGTTTGCGCACTCAAGCATGAGTACAGTGTTTGTGGCAGATATTATGAAACATCCACAACTCTAAAGACACATCGTATCGTACATACCGAGCTAATAGGCGCAAGTGCATCGTCGGCGTTAAATCAGTCGATAATGCCTACAATGTCAAGACATGGAAAGTTACATTTGAATCTCAATGATAGTTGGGAAAGATTTCTGAGCAATTGGGAAGGTTAAACGAACATCAAATCCCACTTTCCGGCCAGGAGAGTCTTCATTTGCGACTAAAGGTGGTTGTTTCATCATTCACGCGACATTGTAGTGTAACTTGCTAATTTGTGGGTTGTTGCAGTTCTCATCATATTATAAACTAGTTTCATTATAAGGCTCTATAAAAGACCTTACCATGGCTTAATAATTTGTGGGTAATATTTGCTAAATATTAAACATACAAATGAGTATGATCAAAGAAGCGAAACCAACCAAAGTTTCAAATGATTATTATCATCGGAGCATCATCAGTCGCCAAAGACGACACAGCAGACAAGCAAACGACAAGTGATGCTGCACTCGTATCGTCGGTCGAACGAAATGATGAATAAACGACGAATCAACAATAATAGACAATGGAGATGGAATCAATGCATTCGGCGGATACTACATTCGATTCCCAATAGGATCGCCACAGGTGGTATGTAGGTTGAGTGGAAACAAGCGAGGGGAGTTACTCGTTCAGCAGAGCAAAGTCACTCAAAACAAGTTTTTCCCGGTGGATGGAAGGGAAAAAGAAAAAAAACGGGATTGAGTAAGATTATTTAAGCCGAGAAGATTGGCGCGTTTGGTCTCTTTTCTCCTGTGTCCTGGGACGAAGAAGTTTTCTTACGTAAATCGGCAAACAACGGGGGGCGGGAAAAAAAACTAAGTGCGTGGGATTAGTTCAACTTGTGCGAACAATGGTGGTGCCTCCGGGAATTAAATCAGTGTGGGAACCTCAACTGTGGATAGCGAACACAGTATCATGAGCATCGACGAGACGGCGAAGGAAATCTGGGAGCGAGCGGAAGCGAGGGGCCCCTCTCCTAGGGTAGGAAAGTAAAGTAAGTGGCTTCTTGACTTTGAGATTGTGCATTGTTCTTCATTTCAATAAATATAGTTTTTCCTCCATACAGCAAAATTATTTATTTTCTTTGCGATTTGTGAAAAGTACGACTCGGGAAATCTTTTCCGGGAGTGGTGACCAGGCGAGAAGAACTGGAAGTCTTTTCGGTGGAGGTAGTGTTCGGGTAGGAAATGTGAGTGCCGTTTTCCACGTTTTCTTTTGCGTTAGGTGGAGTTCAGTGAATGGGGGTAGGAAATCAAAGGTTTGGTGTGAGGGCGTTATTTCCAACTCGCCCTGAGTGATAGAGTCCCCGCGGCTTAGTGTCCCAGCGGTAGTTTTCTTTTCTCCTTTTCTGCTCCAGCGGCCCTTGGGAGGCTCGAAAAGTGGACGAGTGGCATCCACGTCCGTTTTCGGGTGAGCTAGTTTGGGAACGGTGGAGCCTCCACCGGAGTAGCTGCAATAAAGTGGTGGCCGTAACGGGGTTAGGGAATCCAGCGATCATCAATTTTCCACTTTGGAAATTTGCGCGTGATACCGTTGGAAGGATTGTTGAGCGAAAAACATAGAAGATGCTGTAAAACTGACTTGTTGGATTGTTGCGCGGTGACTAATTTAATTATGAGGCGATTTATTTTAAAACTTATCCAAAAAAGCAAAATGATGTGTATATTAACTTTGCGTAACAACACAAGTAAATGCGAGTCTCCCGTGTTTCTTTTTAAAAGCAATCAGTTAATATTTCAAATATTTTTCCCATTCTCTGAAGATTTTGACTGTTTGAATTGAATTTGGTTTACTTTGGATAAAATTGTTTACATTGAGTTGCAGCCGTGATTGCTTGTGCAAGTTTGCGTCAAGTGAAGTTGTCCATCGAAGCATACCAGTGGTCGTATTTGCAGATTCCTCAAAAGTACAATGGACTGCATTTTTGTAAAAAAATGTTCTGATATTACCCGATGTGGGGATTTGCATCAAAAACCATGCAAATCGAATATTGCTGAGAGCGGCGCGTTGCCTAGTCAAACTAATCTGTATTGTAGCGATAGTAGAGGAACGTAACCAGTTGTATTAGAACTGAGGTGTCATAAGGCAAAGCGGAATATCTTTTAAAAGAAACTCTCATTGTTATAAAGCAGTTTCAACAAATAACTAAGTCACATTTACTAGCATCACCAAATCACCAGCGGGCGCCTGGCGAGGATGTTGGTGAGTACACCTATTTTTTTTAATTTATTTATTAAAAATGTGTTCTTGCTCATTTCATGAAACACAAGCTTACTTTTCTAATATTCAGAGAGAGTTTTGTTTATTTCTTTTTAGATGCCCTTGATTTTCAATTTCAGTGTAATTCAAATAGGAAAATATTGAATGAAATCATCCGATTTCAAAATAGTATAACAGATAAAGAAATATGAATATAATGAATTATTAAACATATACCTTCGGTTTTTCCTTTCCCTTAACCTGACAACAATGAAATGAGCTAGCCATCGGGTGTGCTCTTCAACTCTTTATTGGGGCTCTTGCCCGGGTAGAGTGGCCTTCCACTAACGTGCCCTTTTTTGGTATATTGTTATGCAATTAGATCGTATAATACTATAACATAAATTTGCCACGATTATATCTCTCATTCGATGGGAAAATTCATACAGATTATGTTTGTATGAGTTTTTCACTTAAATGCGAAATCTATGGCCACGTCTACGTTTAGATTTTGATCCAGTTGGGAGGGGGGCACCGCTTCCACCTGAATGCCCTACTCTTATATGTGGGCCATAAGTATCGTCGGCAACGGCGAAGTCTCTCAAGTCCGTCCGTTTTCTCCAGGCCAAATTTGTTCTTTGAACAAGCAATTTCAACCCTTAGTAGATAACCTCGGCCTCGACACCAGTTGATCGGAATCCAACCCCTTTTAATTCGTGAATGTGGATTTTTTTTGTAGTAGGTCCTTGTGCTGGGAAAAAGAACCCGCCCCACGACACCACAACGCTAGCCAGCCAGCGCATTCACGCGTCCTCAGACAAGGCAAATCTCAGCGGATCTTACCATCTCCTTCCGCCGAGGCAGCAAACCATTGCTGCAGTCCTTCACGGACTTTATACCTAACCTACCTTCACTAGAAACTTTTGTTAAATGTCACTTCATAGATTTCATGGCAGCTTCTCAAATTCCTCCAAAATGTGGGCTGCCAGATGGGATGAATTCCTAGTTAATGTTGTTGATGGCTAACATTTCTTGTGCTTCTGAGTTCATTTTTGCTATTTCTCACTTCAATATTTTATTTGCACTGGTAAAATTGATTCCATTGTCGCTTATTAAGATGTGGCACAGGCCCATTCTTGTAATAAACCTTCTGATGGCAGCAATGCACGTCTTTGCCGTTGAGTCACTAGCTGGTTCTAAACGTGCTGTCTTTTTTGACAAGCAGATGAATACAGCTATATATGCTTTGGTAACTTTCGCTCCTCTTCCACTACTCCATGTCACAGTAATAGACCAGCATATTCAATGCCCTTTTGCGCGAAGGGGTTTTTGGGGGTAGCACACTTAATAGGGAGGGGGCCCATCAACTGTTGCTCAGGCTTGGTAAACATTTTGAAACACCTCAAACATTTTCTCGCTGCTGCTTTGACAGATGTTAGACCATCTATGTGCCAATATTTTTCTCGCACCGTTGCAAGTACTAACCCTCCCTCCTTGCAGCGTTAGATGATGATAATGCCTTATGATTAGGGTGATGAGATGATTTCTCGGCATAATGATTGGATGCTTTTTGTTTGTTTTGTTAATGTTACTATGGAGCCTTCCAGTCATCTTGAGAATTTGATTCGAGTCTATGAGTGTATCTTTCTGAACTAAACGCACACATGCCAATTTGGCCTAATTTATTTCATTGTTATTCAAAAAGGTAGTAGTTGGGTGTTTTTCCATCTTCTGTAGTATGCTACTACTCATGCCATTTTCGGTAAGAATGAAAACTGTTCCACTATATTACTTATTCCAGTTTTCTTTGAGCTCATAAAGCCCACCACAGGTTTAAATCGATGTTCATTGTCGACTGTGGCTTTGTTTTTGCAGGCTTTACTCCTAGACTAACAGGAAGCATCTTTGTGCAGCCATTTTGGACCTCCTCACCAAAGTTTATTTTCCAGTAAATCATGGGATAGGCAGCCGCGGGAGGTGATATCTGCAAGATCTGTGTTGTTTGGTAGATATTCTCATTGCCTTGTGCCAGATTCAGACTGTATTATGCTTACACGATTGACTACAAAAGTTTTCCATTTGACAGGCTGATTCCACTATATTGCAATTTAAAAGTCTGTCCAGTAGCAGTGTTTGACAGTCGACCAGTGGTGAGCTGCAATGGTTGACTCAAAGGTTGGGTAAGCAAGGCTGCTCCACAGAGCTTCAGGCGAGGAATGGATATTTTTTCCAAACGTGCCGTCTTCAACTTGGGCACTAAAAGCCGTCTAGTTACGGTGTCATTCATGTTTTTTATATGAGCATAAATGAGTGCAGCATATGATAGCTCTAACGCATCGCAAAACCCATGTGATTCAAGTAGATTGGGTCTGCTGCAACGTAATAAACTGAGCTGATTTCTTACTTTCATCCATTCATTTCGTAGTTCAACTTCTAGCTTAATCATCAGGATTTTCGCTATGATGACACAAAGTTGCACCCAGCTAATTGGATTAAATAATCAAGCAACTTCTGACAATAATTGTCTTTGGTTACGGATGTATATTTAGTGATTGGTAGACACGCTTTAAAAGCGAATACTAGTCTTACTGGATTCCAATGTAATCCTATCGCTTCAATGCTGTCAGTATTTGTGAAGTTTAATGATAGTTGGATTTTCCTGTCTGTGGCCGTTGTTGTGTCTAGCAAGGATTCGTGGTTTGCAGTCCATTTTCTTTGGTAAAATCCACCTTTATTGAGCACCATTATGAGATTTTTCTGGACGGTCTTGACTTCCAGAAGAGTATGCACCCCCTGTAAATACTTTATCAACATAGAACTCGTGCCTTATTGTTTCGCAAGCCTTTGGATAGTTGATGTTTTCATCTTCTGATGGATTGTGTAACGTCTGGATGGCCAGAAAATGAGCACCACCGTATGCTACAGTATTTATGTAGTGTTTCATTACTTCAAAGGGGTGGTTTCTCCAGAGTATTCTCCGGCGATCTCGATCATTGTTGTGAACTGAAATCTGCCTACAGATTTTCTCTGTGTCAGCTGATATTACATATTGCAATGTTCTCCACTTCATTATAATGTTTGCGAGATTATTTTAAATGATTGGACCTGCCAGCAATACATCATTGAGAGACTTCCCTGTTAGGAAAGCTTGCGACGAATTGAACGTGATTAAGAGTTTTGTATTTGAGCCATCTTTCTTTCACCGCTGGAACTTCTTCGAGCTTCCAAAACTTTCTCAACACCTCATTTGTCTTGCCTTTTGTAGCTACCATATATATAAAACTTGTATTGGGACAGTTTTTGTTTGTTGGCCCCGGTACCGAAGATCCTTGTCTGTTGGTGGAGAGGGTGTGCCTTATTAGAGTTGAAATAATGCGAGTAATCCATTCACATCAGCTTCAAGCAAAACGTCAATGTTTCCTGGATTCCCATACTCAGGGCCTGCTAAATCTCGTACATTTTAATGTGCAGGTAACTTTGCCCTGGTGTCAACTGTTGGGCAAACATTGATGAGTACACAGAGTTTCACTTCACCTTTTGTCCGAATGGATGATGTTGACCCAAGCCCATTGATGTTGATGTTTGCATACTGACAATTTAGTCCTAACAGTTGAACTGCTTTTTCGGCGATGAAACACCGCTATGAGCCAGAGTCTATTAAAGCTCTTAAGGTAATCAGGTACCCTACCATGTCTTTTACCTTCAGTCTTGCTGTTCCTAACAATGGGTAGTTTCGTCTTGATCAGCCACGAGCGTTTAAGTCAGTGAAATTCCTATTTTCACGAATTCCTTCGATTTTGTCGCCTCATCGCCACTACTGTTATGTATTAGTATATGATACTTCAAGATGCAAGTGCGACATTGATGGGCAATTTTTGACTTGATGACTCTTTTTTAAACAATTCTAGCAGACCTTGTTGTCTCGAAATAGATTTTTTCATTGCGAAATGCTCAGTTTTTTAAACATAATACATTTAGTTGCCAGACAATCCTTTTCAGAGAAACTATATGCACTTGTTTCACTTGCCAGAAATGGTTCCACCTTTCCTACACGTTTACTTGTATCCAGTGCTTCTAAAGTTCGAAAATGACCAGCTCGGAAGTCCACGAATGTGTCTAATTTTTGGTATTTTGGAGCGCGACCCCAGGGAGGCTTCCCATCGCTTCCGTAACTGTATGTCCAATTTCTGGACGAGCCAAAAGATGACCATGACGTCCTAATTTTCGGTGCTGATGCCAATACCTTTCATATTGGCAAGAAACTCAGCTGCCTCGTCTAATAGGTTTTTGCATATGATTCCATGCAATAGCTTTCTTGTTGTTAAACCTTTCGTTGAGCAACTTTCATGCTGCTTCGTAGCTGTTGTTGCTCATGTACAAATGCTGAATGACCCAAACTGTGTCACCAATAAGATGCATCTTCAGATACTGCATTTTCTCGACAGATGGCAAGTTTTCTTGTTGTGCACCATTGAACTGAACAGATCGCAGAACGTCGTCCAACGAATGTAGCTCCTATCAAATTGTGTAATTTTTATCCACTCCAATCTGATGGGGTTGGATCCCCGTATTATCTCGTTGACCGTATTATTTACTGCTTTTCCCATTAAACTAGCCTGCTCCTTTTCACCAGCCTCTAAAACTACTAGCAGCTGTACGCAAGTTTCTTCAACCTTAGCGTATTTATCTGCATACTGCCTTAATTTCCCAGGTGAGCTTTCTTTCGGACAATATGGCGCTGTGTAGCTTCAAACTTGTACCTTACAGCTCTGCCAGACGTTACTACCTGGCTTTGAAGCAGCCATATAAATTCCGCTTCCTACTATCCTTACGAAAATCTGTGCTCATCTTGTTGAACTTGTCCAACACATCCTGCTGCAACACGAATGGGTTATTTGATTCAGCATTTGCTTCTCCATAAAATGAGTCAAATTACTTGAGTTGAATGGTTTGAGTAGAGATAACGTATCTTCTACTTCACGATGAAATTACAACAAGACAATTTACCAACACTTTTAAACTGTCCTCAACCTTAAATTCCGTTTATCTGCCTCGACGGATCAAAAAAATGTATGCAAATATTATCTTATTTACATAACTGGCAAAGTACCAAACCTTAATTTCCAAAGTGCCATGGCAGTCTCACTAACAACAATAACACGCGAAAAAGCTTGTAGCCCTGGTTATCAAGAATGACTTTATTTGCTATATCAAAGTTAATTTATGTACAATTTCTGCTTGCATACTAACTAATGGAATACACAATTTTCGCTAACATACTAATTAATAGAAATTGCCAAATGCTTGTACGCAAATTGAGTACAAGTTAGCACAATGAACTGCTTTCCCTTTTACTGACAAGGTAACGGTAATAATACGAGCAATTAATTGAACTTAAAAGTCTGATTGAATTTATAAATATTTAATTGTGAGTGAATTTTCAACACCATCAAAAATTTTGGAACATTTGTGTTACGTATTCCAAAAAGGGCACCATTTTAAACATATTTGCAAAATCGCATGTTCCTAGCTTATGTGACTTGTGAGAAAAGTTAATGCGATGCACGGATGGATGGGCGCGTGTACAGATGGATAGGACCGATTTCAATATGATTTTGTAAAATTATTTTACAAAATCTTAAAAAGGTACCAAAACTAAAATACATGAAGAAACATTTGTAAAGAAGTTAAAATATATAGAAAATCTCAGAGAAGAGTACAAAAGTATACTAATAATTTTGAAATTATTATCTCACAAAATTGGGGAGATATACAAAAACATTTATTTATATATTATAAGCTTTCAAAAACCTTATTTGAAGCAAAATAGAGCAACAAAATAAAATGGCAGGTCTTAGTAAAGAATCAGTGCCCAAAGCTATTCCAACATTTAAGAGATTACCTATTTTTTTATTATTTTCAGAATCGTTCTGGAACCGGCCAAAAGTTCCCCTTGAATTTTGTCGTTGATGTCAATCTAAGCATAAATGTAAGAGCGGACTTCCAAAACAACATAAATAAAAATGTCTAAAGTACATGGATAATGCAAGAAATTTATGTTAAACTATATCAATTTTCTCAGATAGGTTCTGTGCTTAATTCAAAGCCGTAGTCAGTCACTGGGTCAAAGCAATTCCCCACCCTCGAAATTTTTGCAAAGATTAATTATAAGGTAACTCTGTGGCGTGTTATTTATTTTACATAAAAATTAATATGAGGTTTTCCATATGGTCCTTGAAATATAGATTCCTCTATTCTAGAATAACGTTCACAGGCCAAATCATAAAAAAAATCCATTGAAGCGAACAATTCTTATCGTTCTGTTTTTAACCGTTCACATCTGGCTGGATTGAAAAGAGTTTTTCATCTTATGTCATTTCCACAAATTTGCTAGAAACCTGCTTGAAATCAATCCATCTATTTGCTTACATTAGCTTCATGGTCCCATTGAATTTTCCGACCAAAGGATGGCGGAGTAAGGAAAGAAGATGTGGACCACAGAATGCAAACGAAAAATAACAATATTGCATCATTCGCGTTTTCACTTTTGCTATTCATGGTATTAATTCAACGATTCTGGAGCAACGTAAAACTTTTAATAATACAGCATAACTCACTTACAGTGGAATTGCGTATTATGTTTGATATAGCCGAGAGCTCGTTACATCGGAAATTATTACTATCAAGTTATGAAAAGGAAGCTTTCAAGGCATATGTATATGTTTGCGACTAGTACTAATAAAAAATAAAAATGAGTTCCAGATTTGTAAATCCTTTAGTTATTATATTTATAATCATCAAACAAATCTGTGCCTAAGCTCCTAGCTTCAAAACTAAACAAATTATGGTGAAAATAAAGTTGACCTTGCGTGTTTTAGCCATAACCCTATAAAAATCATCCTCAAATTACCATCCTAATTGAAAATAGTCATCAGCACTTAACAATCAACTTTTTTACGAACAAACGCAAACTTGAATTAGCCATATCTTCTTCAGGATTTAGCCAACTACCAAAAGGAAGGAAGAGCTTATCAGTTCCATACGCATATTTTTTACTTTTTAGAGTTTTGTACATAAGATACAAAACCCTATTGCAATCACGAACTGTGTCCGTCTGTCCGTCCATATGTTTGTGTGTCACAGCACTTTTTCTCTGAAAATATAGAGACTGCCCCCATTAATCTTTGCGGAAAGGTCAAAAGTGGTGACTTCTACAAAGTTTTGGGGTGGAAAAATTTTTCAAAGGCACAAACGGCACAAATTAAAATGTTCATCATTTTCGACTACACTTTTTTTTATGATGGGCCGTGAACAAGAGATATGTGGCAGTAGTTGATCATTGAATTCAATAATTGCATGAGTGACAATTTAGTTAGCATCGCCGCATAGAACGCGGTCTACCAACGGGCAGACGGAACAACAGTCTATTAAAAACCACAGCGGGCATCGTTCCGATATTAAACAAGTTGGGTAAACAGACCTACGCTCATGTCAGAAGGGTTTTGTATCCAATTTACAAAATGCAGTCACCAGATCGAATCAAATCAAGAAACATGTCTAAGACGATTTTATTGGAAAAAATATGAAATACGAAGATCATACTATTATTAACAAAGTTGAACGAATTTCGACTATTGAGGTTTTTAGAATTGTTATGCTCATAAATATCTCCCTTGATAATTATTTCAGATGTCCATCCGCGACGGAGGCAACACATTTTTCATGTATTTCCTTCCTGTGCCCCCACTGAAGCAAAAACTGACAGTGTAACAACTGTTTTGAAAAGCTCACATGAAAACTTTTATTTCATACTCATATCGGCTACGTTTGATGAATTTTTTTTCAGGGGCCACTCTCCTGTACTGTTGTCATCGATTAATGGCCAATTTTTTCGAATCCTAGAATGGTTACAAAACTCTCCTACCTCCTTGACTTGTTTCACTTATGAGCGTTAATTGTAGGTACTCACCTTCAGTCATTCATTAAATTGAATCAAGTGTTCAAAGCATGCACCTTAAACGTTGAAGTTGGGAAAAAATAACTCAAAATTATTCAATCTTCGCATTTAAAACAGCCACTATTTTATTTTACGATTACTGATACCAATAGCTAAACCGATTCTCAAAGATATTCATGACACCTATCATTCCTGAAATTTTCATGCAAATCCTAGCAAAACTGTAGTGTCTGAGTAGGTAAAAAGCGCATGTTGTTCCAAAGCCATATGTTTCCATAGTAATACTTGCAGCGCATATTGTTCCATAGTAATACAGGAAAATTCAAACTGCTATAACTTCGCTAAATATGATTCAATCTTTATGAAACTTTCAGGATAAATCAATCTTATAAATAGACATACTGAATTTCATTGAATTTAAGGGTACCGTTAAGATTTTATTCAAGAAAACATAGAATCGATAAATCATACTATTACTAACAAAGTTGAGTGAATTGCGACTTCTAACGTATTTGTTGTTGTTGTACTCACCAAGGCCTACATTCCTAATTTTTTTCAGATTTTTCGGATCACAGGTGTCCAATCGCGAGGGAGGGGGGGGACACAAATTTTTCGTGTATTTCCCCTCCCTGTGCGCCCCTCCAAGCAAATTTTGCCAAACTAAGACCTGTTTTGAAAAGTTCGCATCAAGACCTTTCATTTGATACCCATATCGGCTACCTTCAATGAAATTTTTTTTCGGGGGGTCACTCTCCTATATGGGGAGACACCCCTTAAATACCTTATACAATTTTTTTGTAGCTGAACTTTGAAGAGATCACCACTTTACACCTACACACAAAATTTAATGTTTCTAGCTTAAGTAGTTTCCGAGAAAAACTGCTGTGACACACGGACGGACGGACAGACGGACAGACTGGTCGCGAAACTAGTAGGGTTTTGTAAAATTATTTTACAAAACCCTAAAAATAAACTGATAGCCGGATTGGCCCCCAATTTGATAGAGCAAAAAAAGTAGTAAATGTTTTTTTGCAATAAAATCAAATTTTCCAGTGCATAAACGTTTGTTTAATTCCTTGTGGCAACCCATTGGATTCCCCAGAACGAGCTTGGAAGCGAGGTCCCAGGAGTAGGTGCAAGAAGACATGCAGTCAGGCAGGCACAGGGGTTGTTGCAACAACATGGATCTATGAATATTCACTCCAGTTTAATCTTGTTCCCCAAAGATTGTAATCCCTGTGGCGTTGATTCTGCCCATGGCGACCAACAGCGTTCTGTGTGGCGAAGCCTTTAGCTCATTGCTTATGGGTACTACCGAATTAGAATTGAGTTTATCGGTATGGAACGACAATATTATGACTGAATTTTTTAAATCGATTAGATATCTAATGTAGTTTTAAGCTTTAAAATTTTATTTTTCTAATTGGTTATCCTTGAGATTACACTGACTACCATCTTACTGCTGAAAAATCCCGAATAAATACACATACTGAAATAGGAGTAGTCGTTACACTATTTTTAGCCGTTAGAATATTAAAAATTATCACTGAAGGGATCAATCTTCAATTAGATCTAGTAACAAAGACGGAAGGATAATTAAATCAAATAACTGTCATGGATTTACTATTACTTCCGCTCGTTGGATCCACCAATTTTATTATTTATATGATTAAAGTGTACTTAATATGGTCTGGTGTTGAATTAATTTTCAGCGGATTTATGGTCATTTAAATCTTTTAATTATGCCAACAACAACAGTAACTACTATTTAATTGCACCCTTTTTAGGGTTTTGTAAAATAATTTTACAAAACCCTTCTAAAATCGCGTCCTGTCTGTCCGTCTGCCCGTCTGTCTGTCTGTCCGTCCGTCCGTGTGTCACAGCAGTTTTTCTCGGAAACTACTTAAGCTAGAAACATCAAATTTTGTATGTAGGTGTAAAGTGGTGCTCTCTTCAAAGTTCAACTACAAAAAAATTGTATAAGGTATTTAAGGGGGGTCTCCCCATGTAGGGGAGTGACCCCCCAAAAAAAAATTTCATTGAAGGTAGCCGATATGGGTATCAAATGAAAGGTCTTGATGAGAACTTTTCAAAACAGGTCTTAATTTGGCAAAGTTTGCTTCGAGGGGCGCACAGGGAGGGGAAATACACGAAAAATTTGTGCCCCCCCCCCTCGCGATTGGACACCTGTGATCCGAAAAATCTGAAAAAAATCAAGAATGTAGGTGTTGATGAGTACAACAACAACAAATACGTGAGAAGTCAAAATTTACTCAACTTTGTTAGTAATAGTAATGAAATTCAATGAAATTCAGTACACAGACGACTATTTATAAGATTGATCTATCCTGAAAGTTTCATAAAGATTGAATCATATTTAGCGAAGTTATAGCGGTTTGAATTTTCCTGTATTACTATGGAACAATATGCGCTGCAAGTATTACTATGGCAACATATGGCTATGGAAAAACACGCGCTTTTTACCGACTCAGACACTACAGTTTTGCTAGGATTTGCATGAAAATTTCAGGAATGATAGGTGTCATGAATATCTTTGAGAATCGGTTCAGCTATTGGTATCAGTAATCGTTAAACAAAATAGTGGCTGTTTTAAATGCGAAGATTGAATAATTTTGAGTTATTTTTTCCCAACTTCAACGCTTAAGGTGCATGCTTTGAACACTGATTCAATTTAATGAATGACTGAAGATGAGTACCTACAATTAATTCTCATAAGTGAAACAAGTCAAGGAGGTGGGAGAGAGCTCCTAGCAAAAGGGTTTTGTAACCATTCTAGGATTCGAAAAAATTGGCAATTAATCGATGATAACAGTACAGGAGAGTGGCCCCTGAAAAAAAATTCATCAAACGTAGACGATATGAGTATGAAATAAAAGTTTTCATGGGAGCTTTTCAAAACAGTTGTTACACTGTCAGTTTTTGCTTCAGTGGGGGCACAGGGGGGGATATACATGAAAAATGTGTTGCCTCCATCGCGGATGGACATCTGAAATAATTATCAAGGGAGATATTTATGAGTATAACAATTCTAAAAACCTCAGAAGTTGAAATTCGTTCAACTTTGTAATAATCGGCCAATTAAAGGGTTAAAGAAAAACTCAAAATGTCCCAGATCAATCGAAACGATCGAACCGGTACGATTGCAGATTGAATTGGAACAATTTCCGGTTGACCTAGAACAATTTGCAATCGAACCGGTTTGAGATTGATCTGGTACTACGAAACACTTTTGACAGGGCAGTTGTCATTGAGCAGGAGACGTGTGAGGTAACTCACGTGGGAAAATTAGTGCCGATCGTTTCAATATCTCAGGTAATAATTTCCATAATTACACTAACGCTTACATTACTGCAACACCCTGTACAGGAAGATAGTTGCCGATAATCGAAGCAGTCATCCCAACAAAGCTAACCTCAACGATCTCTTTCTGAAGACCCATTGCAGGAACAGCAAGAGTCCCGCAATTTCTCGCCCAAGGCATCCAGAAGCAGTAGCAGTAGAAGCAAGTACCGTAAAAGAGAGAACGGTCCCTGGACTGCACTCGGCCAGAAGCTTTGGAAAAGTAAATGGACAGGAGTTTCCCTCCGGACGGAAAATCAGGTGGAAAATTCAAGAGGAAGTGTAAAGTTCTTGCACTGTTTAGTGTGATAAAGGTGTGAATAGTGGTGGAAGGTGTAGAAGAAATTTTTATTGTCTTTTTTTATTCCTCAGCGCGCTGCTGTGGGTGAGCGTAGCGTCCACCGTAAAATATTGTGCAAAACGTCACAAACGAGTCGTCCGCTCGATCGTGTGGAAAGCGCTGAAGAAAATCGCCAGTGAGTGTTTTGTGGGGGCGCGACTCCGGTCAGGATTTTGCACAATAGTTTTGACTTGGACTTGAACGGAATTTCAGAGCTATCTGGTTTGTGTTGGCGAAAGTGTCGCAAACTGTAGAACTCCCCGCCCCGAGCCAAGTGAACGAGTTCCGGCTGCTGTTCGTGGTCGTCTCGATTAGCGAGAAGTGCAAAAAATTCATCTGGGGACGCCTCCTGTGCGACTTGGAGTAGTAATCCAACTTTCTTTCAACTGTTGCAACGATTTTCCGATCTTTTGTCGAATTGCGATTTTCTCGAGGAAAAACACTCAGCCGAGCCGAGCAATTGCTACCGTGCGAAAAATAAGAAGTGAATGGAGTCGAGTTGTAATATCGCTCTTCTGAACGACTCACTGCAGAGTTAGGAGTGAAAAATTATATTTATCAAAACCGCATTTGAAGATCCGATTGAGATTGGAGTTGAGCTTATTAAAAGGATTTATCAGGAAAATTCTCCTGCCACTAGATACGTACTCAGGTTTATACAGTACCAATCGTTTGCCGCGCTAACGTTGTGGACATAGTTTTTGCTTGCAGTTCTTTAATCGACGAATATTTTGTTGCTAGTGCTGGAAGCTTTTCAATTGTTATCAACAAGCGATGCAACCATAAAGTTGATCGAGACTTGTTAATATGAAAAAAAGCTGAGTTAGTTACTGCTAAAAATTCTGCCTATAAGGTAGATTTGAAAAATCCGGATTTGTGTATTCTAGTAGAAGTGATAAAAGGAATTTTTTGCCTCAGTGTTTTACCAGACTACTACAAGTATAAGAAGTACAATTTGATGGAAGTAATAGCTTTGTTACAGAATCGAAATTTCCGGACCATCTGCATCGTCGTCGAGCGCTCGGAGGACCATGCAGGTGAGTACCCTTTTATGGTGTTATTTATACATATATGTTGTGCATGTTCAACTGCTACGATCGCGCTGATCAGATAAAGCATAAAAATAAAGAAAATAGCGAATGTAAAAAAATAGAAATTGTGGAAAAAAAAACCCAGCTCATGTCCAAATAGTGATTCATACCACTTAAATTTTCCAACATTTATAGATTACTGTGCATTTGAATTTGCCGGCTTTTATACATTAGTCATTATGTTGTTTGATGCTGTTCAAAGCATTTTCAGTTAGAATTCCATAGGTTGTGAATGTAACTAGTTCGGTCAGTCCGCCAAAGCTCGTCGGGTAATGTTGAATACTATAAAAGACCACAGAAAAAATATTTTTATAGATAAGCATATGCTAGAAAATTACAAACCTCGTTGAATTATATGTACTTTACGTAAAGATATTTATGTGCTTGCATATAGCAAGCATATCCATTTACTTATGCTGCTCATTCACCTTTTTCCTATTTAAAGACATTCGGACACAATGCACAATACGTCGCGGTTAACAGACATAGAGATGAGTGTACATATGCATAAGAGAGAACTGATTTTCTAGATATTTTTATTATACACGAAGAGTTTGATAAACGTGTACGTTACAGACAAATATACTTTTAAAGCGAAAGAAATTTTCATATCATTATCACGCCAAATTAACTAGCTAAACCGCTAATCCAACAATATGCTATGTCCTCACGAAACTAGAAAACGATATTCCCTAATAATTGTGTACATACTGATAGTATCATTCCGCTTCAAAACGAACTAAATGGAAAAATCCATTACAACTCGTATTTTCTGCTTCAAATTATCCTTTTTGAATGATTGATCTTTTTGCTGATTTTGCAATTTTTGGTTTGAGGTTTTTTTGGTTTTTTTTTATTAAACGCCAGTTACTGTACGTCTTGTGTTATTTCTCTAAGCAATAAGTGGAAACATTGTCATTGTTCGTATCATTTCCAAAGAAAAAAAAACACATCAGGCTCTTGCTTTAAAATAGGAAAACAAAGAAAAATACAAAATTTATTTATAATTCTAATAAATTTAATGCAATCAGGAAAATTGCCAAGGCGATGATAAATTATATCGAAAAAAAAAAGAGAAAATAAATTGTTAAGTATTTATTGCACGTTTAAATCGTTAGTTCTTGCATACAGAGTGCTTAACTCGTGAATAAATAGATCTGTACGCTACATAATTATGATGTTTATGTTTAAATATATTTTGCGAAAGAATAAAATGAATCATCTTATGAAGTGCTAATTTTCCCAAAATCGGTCTTTCCTTTCTCCCGACTCTAACCGGGTATAGGACCCGGTACGGTGGCAGGCTTCCACCTCAAGACATGAGCCAGCCGCCGGGTACTTAAGCAATTCTTCTTTGTTTCAGGTGATATTGCGGGTTGAGTGGCCCAAGCAGAGTGCCTCTTTATGGCATAGCGTTATGCAATCAAATTGTATAATTCTATGGCATAAATTGGTCACCAGGGTACTCCCCTTCTGATAGGAAAGTTCATGCAATTCAAGTTGTATGAGTTTTCCACTCAGAAGAGGAATACCTGGCCACTGCAACAAAATATATATGGATTTATTCCGGTTGGGTGGGTGCGAAGGGGCTCCATCACCACCCGGTTGCCCCTCTTTCATTTGTGGGCCATGAGCTTCGTCGGGTAATGACAAGGTTACCCCAACTCCGCCTTCCTTCTCAGGTTCCTCTTGTTTTCGTAACCAGTACCATCTCCCTCGGTGTAGTTAGCTACACTTTTTGCGACTTCGGTCGCCTCGTAAGCAACATCCAATTCGTGAGTGCGAAATTTTTTTTGTAGTGGGTCCTCGTGCTAGGGAAAATGAACCCGCCCCACGACACCGCAATGCTAGCCTGCCAGCGCATTCACGCGTCTCCAGACGAGGGCATTCTCAGTAGATACCGACACCTTCCTCTGCCGAGGCAGCGGAACATCGCTGCAGTCCTTTACGGACCTTTTGAACATTCATAATTCACTACAAATGGCGCCCAACGTGGGGTCCGAAACGCCCGGCTGTATCATCAGTCGTGAGCACGAGACAGTCCATCGTCTCTAGGTGTCCCCACAAGGTGTTAATATTATTGGCGGGTAGGTAGCTCCCGAGGGTTTTTGCACTGATCGTGCCCCAGCAACTGGTAACTTCCATGCGTGTGTTGTCTTTGGACATCAATATCGTTTGGTCCTGCTTTTGATTTATACTTTGGTGGTTTACCACCATTGTATAACTAGTAAGGCCAAATGATATTAGAGTCCCTATTTGTGTTCGGAAGTTATTATCTAAACATTCATTTTGCGGAGGATTCTGATCCGCTCCCCAAACCAGCGGTGCCTGGGTGTCTTAAATTACATGGATTTTGATTTCATGTGATTGGCTGATTAGCTAATCCATGACTATCCATGACAAGACACGCGCTGCTTGTGGATCAGAATTCAACCCTGGGCTGACAAGTGGTAACTTGAAAAACTTGCGGATGAGGGATCACTTCTGAACCCTGATTCTCATGGTGCCGCAAGAGAGTTGTCCCTGAAACACTACAGAAGGAAGGTGCCATTGGTGTCCTTGCTTGCGAAGAAGGACAGAAAGGAAAGACCGATTATCTTGTTTGATAACTTTTGATAACGTAAAATTTGTTTTTCTGACATACTTTTTTTTGATAGATTGTGCTTTAGTTCGCCACTGACGGCCACTTGCACTTTATATATTTTTCATCATTTTTTCTCACATTTTTCTTCATTACTTATATATATAAACCCATTTTGATAGGCTAAGTTAAATATTTGTAGTACTAAGTTCTTCCATACTAAACTTTTTATTTAGAATGCCCACCAAACGCACGCCCGAGAGGAGAAAGTTGAGGTCAGATGCCGGACCAGCGCTCTTGTGTTCCATATGCCATGAGGACATGGATGAACTCACCAGTCAGCGTTTGCAGTGTGGACACAGGCTACACCAGCTGTGTTTGGTCCAACTGCGGCAAACCTCATCCACGTGCCCGCTCTGTCGTCAGCCTCTAGAAACCGCCCAGCCAGCAACAGAACGACCTCAGTGCACCAGCGCAAGTGGAACTGTGCCCAAAAGTGGACCCCTTCCATCCACGACCCATTGAGAGGAAGACTACCGAGCCGAAGCAGTGCCGCCTGCGGAAGAGCCGAGATCCACCGTAGCTGTGGAGGCGACAGTCCTACAGGATTTAATGGCGCTCATGCAGGACCTGACCACCCGGGTAGCCTCGCTGGAAAGCCAGAAGGAGAATCCGGTACCACCTCGGCCAAGAACGCCTCCGATGTGGGACTTAGACCCAAATCCGTGGAATTTTCCGATAGACTCGCGGCGCGATCACGAACGAATCCGGCCCGGTGCCGCAATGAATCCGTTGGCTCCAGTGTACCGGCCCCGACTGAGCCAAGCACCGCCACCAACTCAGGCTCCAGTGATTCCGCCGGACCAACACATCCATCCACACGCTACGTATCGGCTGAAGCCGACGCAGATCCCCAGCATCATCCAGGGCTGGAATCTGCATTTCAGCGGGGAACTTAACACCATAACTGTGGAGGTTTTCATTGGTTGGGTGGAGTCGCTGATTGAGCAAATGCTAGCTGGAGATCACACGGCGCTCGCAGGATATTTGCCAATGCTGCTTAGGGGAGCAGCCATTGAGTCATATTGGCGAATACATTCGGCCCCACCATCAATACGCTGGTCACGGTTGAAGGAGGTACTCCGCATGGAATACCCCACGGTAGACATGGACGAATTAGTACTGGACACGATTCATGCTAGATGGCAGCGTCCGGACGAGTCTTTCCATCAATATCGAGCCGATATTCTTCGGCTGAATGACCAGTTGTCAGAGCCGATGTCCCCTACCCAATTGCTGCGGTTGCTTAAGCGTAATCTAAGACCGGAGCTCCGTCGCCATATCGTGAACTCCGATCCACAGAGTATGGAGGCACTGCTGAGAACGGTGCGTCGCCTAGAAGGATTTGAGGAAGACCTCCGGGACCGGCCCTACTTACTAGCTAGGACGGGTCCTCGACGGGGAATCGTGGAATTGGCCCCAGATTATACCACCATGGATCTGGAGGAAGATTTGGACCAGGACCAGCTTGCTGTAGCAGCAGTGGGAAGTCTTACGACCTGCTGGAATCGCAATCAAACCAGACACCGGTTCATTTCATGCCGAGCAGAGCGTAAGGTTTTCTGCTACGGTTGCGGCAAGCCGGACACATACTTCCCGGATTGCCCTGAATGTGCCGCACAAAAAAACGGCCGAAAAAGTACCCGACCACCTCAGCGGTACTCGAAGCCCCCGCAGTAGCTCCTCAGCCAGCCGCTCACCCCAACAAACCTGACGTTAACCCACCAGCCATGACCACTATGACTGCGGATGTTCACTCTCTTCCCGAGACCTCGCCAACGACAATAATGAAGCGACCACCGCAGTCACTGCCAGAAGAACCCCGGCAGCCTCAAATACGCACTCTAAAACCTTATCATATTCGACTGCAGGAATATCGGGTGGCTCGAGAGCGAATATTTGCTTCCGAAGTAGTCACTTTCCGCCCGCGTACGACAAAATGGTCAACCCGTCGTTGGCGGAATTTCCGCAAGAGAGTGTGCACCTGCCGTCAAACCTTAAACTCTTGTAACATCTCGGAGGTTGCTAAGAATAAGATCAGACCTTATCATCCAATTAAAGTGTTGGGCGAAACCATGTTTGCATTGATCGACACGGGTGCCAGTATCAGTTGTCTTCCCTCGAGCTTTGGCTCGAAGGTGCTCCAAGACTATCCGAACTTGATTAAATCCTGGCGCACTGAAATCAGTACAGCTGATGGCACCAAACACCCTATACGAGGTAAACTAACCACACCCGTGACGTTCAGGGGTCAGACGAAGGATATTACTTTCTACATTATCCCGTCTTTGACTCAGAATGTGTACCTTGGCGTCGATTTCGTCCTTCGCTTTGGATTGGCCTCCGATTTATTCACAGATTTGACTCTAAATACTAGATATGTCAATGAAATCACTTCTATTCCCGATAGGCATGACCTGACGCCTAACCAACGGCAACGCCTGGAAGCATCCATCGCTGCTTTTCCATCTTACGCTACCCAAGGTCTTGGCCACACCACCCTAGTCTCACACGCCATCGACGTTGGCGATAGTAAACCGATTAAGCAGAGACACTATGCCATCTCACCGCCCATGGAGAAATTGGCGTATGCGGAGCTGGATAGGATGCTCGAGTTGGGGGTCATAGAGGAGTCCCAAAGTGCCTGTTCATCACCGGTAACCTTGGTGGTGAAGCCAGGTAAAGTCCGCCTCTGTCTTGATGCCCGTAAGGTAAACGCGGTTACCATCAAGGACGCGTACCCTCTTCCACTCATCGATGGAATACTAGGGAGACTGCCGAAAGCCAATTATATCACCAGTCTCGACCTAAAAGACGCCTTCTGGCAAATTCCACTCGATGAGGGGTCGAGGGATAAGACCGCCTTCACAGTGCCTGGACGACCATTATATCAGTTCGTCACAATGCCCTTTGGCCTGTGTAACGCGCCGCAAACGATGACTCGGTTGATGGACAAGGTCATCCCACCTCACCTGAAACACCAAGTGTTCGTGTACCTGGATGATCTGTTACTCATAACGGAAACGTTCGATCAACACCTCCTACTCTTACAAGAAGTAGCCCTGCACATCAGTAAGGCGGGACTCTGCATCAACGTACAGAAAAGTAGGTTTGTCATGAAAGAAGTCCGATACCTAGGCCATGTCATCGGACATGGCACTATCAAAATGGATCCAGACAAAACTCGTGCGATTGATGAGTTCCCCTTACCAAAAACAGTGAAGAAGCTACGACGTTTCCTTGGTGTGCGGTTGGTACCGAAGGTTTGTTCGGAATTACGCAACAGTTTCAGCGCCCCTGTCGGACATGCTGCGGAAAGGGAAGTTTATTTGGACCGAACTCAGCTGAAAGGCATTTGAAGAGCTAAAACAAGCCCTCACATCAGCTCCTGTCTTGCACAGCCCCAACTTCACGAAGCCTTCTCCATTCATTGTGACGCAAGTCAACATGGAGTAGGAGCCGTGCTGGTGCAATTGGCCGATGAGGGAGAGGAAGCTCCCATCGCCTTCATGTCCAATAAGCTGAATTCGGCCAAAAGAAACTATACTGTGTCCGAGCAGGAATGTCTGGCAGCGGTAATGGCTGTGAACAAATTCCGAGCTTATATCGAGGGCCACCAATTCGAGATCATCACGGACCACGCTTCACTACAATGGTTGATGAACCAGGCAGATTTACATGGACGCCTAGCAAGATGGGCTCTTAAACTGCAAGGGTTCAAGTTTTCCATCAAACATCGGAAAGGGACCCAGAACATCGTACCCGACACTCTCTCACGAATGTTTTCCCCAGAGGGAGCCGAATTGACAATAAATGACGAGGACCCCATCGAGATAGATTTGGACAGCCCACATTTCGAATCAGACAGCTACAAAGAGTTGAGGCAAACCATCGCGACCCAACAATCGCAGCTACCTGATTTGAAGGTAATAGACGGCTACGTGTATAGACGAAATGAATACGCCACTGGTGATCCATGGCAGGAAAAAGAGTCCTGAAAACTCTGGGTACCCGAGGAAATGACACAACATCTGATCCTCCGCGCACATGACCATCCTTTAAGTTCCCACGGAGGCCGCGATCCGTTCCTACGTCCACCCATCTCAAAAAGATTGGGATCGGCGACTGTCCGCCATCACATGCGCCCTGCGATCCTCGTATCATTCCGTCACCGGTGTCGCACCTTACTTTGCCGCCTTTGGACAGCACATGATTTGCCACGGTAAATCATACCGGCTATTACGGCAACTAAAGTGTTTGGGAGACCCCGTCGTTGCGCTGGAGCCCCACAAACGTCTAGGAGACCTCCGCCAACAAATCGGGCGGAAGATCAAGGCCGCAGGAAGTGCAAATGAGGCGCAGTACAATCTCAGGTCACGATCTCCTAATTTCAATGAAGGAGATGAAGTTTTCCGGCGAAATTTCCGGCAAAGTGACGCCGTGGGGCATTACAATGCCAAGCTGGACAGTCGATTCTTGAAGAGCCGCATAAAGAAGGTAATGGGACCTAACCGTTACCTGATAACGGACCCATCGGGAAAAGAAGTGGGGACATACCACGCAAAAGACTTGCGCCGATAGATAATTAGTCACGTCTGTTTTGTCCGTCCGCATATATTTCCAAAAACGCACAAGGGTTGTATACTTTCGGCCAAACATAAACATAAGTCCGTCCGTCCGTCTGTCAATTGTGTTTTTCTTTTATTGTTCGCCACTTCGTATCCTGACGGCGAAGACAACCCATGGTACCCTGAAAGATCCTTCAGCTCCTTTTTCGCAATCCGCATCGCCTTGGGATTGCGAGAAAATTAGCTGCCCTGTAATAATCGGGCAGTTAAAGGGTTAAAGAAAAACTCAAAATGTCCCAGATCAATCGAAACGATCGAACCGGTACGATTGCAGATTGAATTGGAACAATTTTCCGATTGACCTAGAACAATTTGCAATCGAACCGGTTTGAGATTGATCTGGTACTACGAAACACTTTTAACAGGGCAGTTGTCATTGAGCAGGAGACGTGTGAGGTAACTCACATGGGAAAATTAGTGCCGATCGTTTCAATATCTCAGGTAATAATTTCCATAATAACACTAACGCTTACATTACTGCAACACCCTGTACAGGAAGATAGTTGCCGATAATCGAAGCAGTCATCCCAACGAAGCTAACCTCAACGGTCTCTTTCTGAAGACCCATTGCAGGAACAGCAAGAGTCCCGCAATTTCTTGCCCAAGGCATGCAGTAGCAGTAGAAGCAAGTACCGTAAAAGAGAGAACGGTCCCTGGACTGCACTCGGCCAGAAGCTTTGGAAAAGTAAATGGACAGGAGTTTCTCTCCGGACGGAAAATCAGGTGGAAAATTCAAGAGGAAGTGTAAAGTTCTTGCACTGTTTAGTGTGATAAAGGTGTGAATAGTGGTGGAAGGTGTAGAAGAAATTTTTATTGTCTTTTTTTATTCCTCAGCGCGCTGCTGTGGGTGAGCGTAGCGTCCACCGTAAAATATTGTGCAAAACGTCACAAACGAGTCGTCCGCTCGATCGTGTGGAAAGCGCTGAAGAAAATCGCCAGTGAGTGTTTTGTGGGGGCGCGACTCCGGTCAGGATTTTGCACAATAGTTTTGACTTGGACTTGAACGGAATTTCAGAGCTATCTGGTTTGTGTTGGCGAAAGTGTCGCAAACTGTAGAACTCCCCGCCCCGAGCCAAGTGAACGAGTTCCGGCTGCTGTTCGTGGTCGCCTCGATTAGCGAGAAGTGCGAAAAGTTCATCTCGGGACGCCTCCTGTGCAACTTGGAGTAGTAATCCAACTTTCTTTCAACTGTTGCAACGATTTTCCGATCTTTTGTCGAATTGCGATTTTCTCGAGGAAAAACACTCAGCCGAGCCGAGCAATTGCTACCGTGCGAAAAATAAGAAGTGAATGGAGTCGAGTTGTAATATCGCTCTTCTGAACGACTCACTGCAGAGTTAGGAGTGAAAAATTATATTTATCAAAACCGCATTTGAAGATCCGATTGAGATCGGAGTTGAGCTTATTAAAAGGATTTATCAGGAAAATTCTCCTGCCACTAGATACGTACTCAGGTTTATACAGTACCAATCGTTTGCCGCGCTAACGTTGTGGACATAGTTTTTGCTTGCAGTTCTTTAATCGACGAATATTTTGTTGCTAGTGCTGGAAGCTTTTCAATTGTTATCAACAAGCGATGCAACCATAAAGTTGATCGAGACTTGTTAATAGGAAAAAAAGCTGAGTTAGTTACTGCTAAAAATTCTGCCTATAAGGTAGATTTGAAAAATCCGGATTTGTGTATTCTAGTAGAAGTGATAAAAGGAATTTGTTGCCTCAGTGTTTTACCAGACTACTACAAGTATAAGAAGTATAATTTGATGGAAGTAATAGCTTTGTTACAGAATCGAAATTTCCGGACCATCTGCATCGTCGTCGAGCGCTCGGAGGACCATGCAGGTGAGTACCCTTTTATGGTGTTATTTATACATATATGTTGTGCATGTTCAACTGCTACGATCACGCTGATCAGATAAAGCATAAAAATAAAGAAAATAGCGAATGTAAAAAAATAGAAATTGTGGAAAAAAAAACCCAGCTCATGTCCAAATAGTGATTCATACCACTTAAATTTTCCAACATTTATAGATTACTGTGCATTTGAATTTGCCGGCTTTTATACATTAGTCATTATGTTGTTTGATGCTGTTCAAAGCATTTTCAGTTAGAATTCCATAGGTTGTGAATGTAACTAGTTCGGTCAGTCCGCCAAAGCTCGTCGGGTAATGTTGAATACTATAAAAGACCACAGAAAAAATATTTTTATAGATAAGCATATGCTAGAAAATTACAAACCTCGTTGAATTATATGTACTTTACGTAAAGATATTTATGTGCTTGCATATAGCAAGCATATCCATTTACTTATGCTGCTCATTCACCTTTTTCCTATTTAAAGACATTCGGACACAATGCACAATACGTCGCGGTTAACAGACATAGAGATGAGTGTACATATGCATAAGAGAGAACTGATTTTCTAGATATTTTTATTATACACGAAGAGTTTGATAAACGTGTACGTTACGGACAAATATACTATTAAAGCGAAAGAAATTTTCATATCATTATCACGCCAAATTAACTAGCTAAACCGCTAATCCAACAATATGCTATGTCCTCACGAAACTAGAAAACGATATTCCCTAATAATTGTGTACATACTGATAGTATCATTCCGCTTCAAAACGAACTAAATGGAAAAATCCATTACAACTCGTATTTTCTGCTTCAAATTATCCTTTTTGAATGATTGATCTTTTTGCTGATTTTGCAATTTTTGGTTTGAGGTTTTTTTGGTTTTTTTTTATTAAACGCCAGTTACTGTACGTCTTGTGTTATTTCTCTAAGCAATAAGTGGAAACATTGTCATTGTTCGTATCATTTCCAAAGAAAAAAAAACACATCAGGCTCTTGCTTTAAAATAGGAAAACAAAGAAAAATACAAAATTTATTTATAATTCTAATAAATTTAATGCAATCAGGAAAATTGCCAAGGCGATGATAAATTATATCGAAAAAAAAGAGACTAAATAAATTGTTAAGTATTTATTGCACGTTTAAATCGTTAGTTCTTGCATACAGAGTGCTTAACTCATGAATAAATAGATCTGTATGCTTCATAATTATGATGTTTATGTTTAAATATATTTTGCGAAAGAATAAAATGAATCATCTTATGAAGTGCTAATTTTCCCAAAATCGGTCTTTCCTTTCTCCCGACTCTAACCGGGTATAGGACCCGGTACGGTGGCAGGCTTCCACCTCAAGACATGAGCCAGCCGCCAGGTACTTAAGCAACTCTTCTTTGTTTCAGGTGATATTGCGGGTTGAGTGGCCCAAGCAGAGTGCCTCTTTATGGCATAGCGTTATGCAATCAAATTGTATAATTCTATGGCATAAATTGGTCACCGGGGTAGTCCCCTTCTGATGGGAAAGTTCATGCAATTCAAGTTGTATGAGTTTTCCACTCAGAAGAGGAATACCTGGCCACTGCAACAAAATATATATGGATTTATTCTGGTTGAGTAGGTGCGAAGGGGCTCCATCACCACCCGGTTGCCCCTCTTTCATTTGTGGGCCATGAGCTTCGTCGGGTAATGACGAGGTTACCCCAACTTCGCCTTCCTTCTCAGGTTCCTCTTGTTTTCGTAACCAGTACCATCTCCCTCGGTGTAGTTAGCTACACTTTTTGCGACTTCGGTCGCCTCGTGAGCAACATCCAATTCGTGAGTGCGAAATTTTTTTTGTAGTGGGTCCTCGTGTTGGGGAAAATGAACCCGCCCCACGACACCGCAATGCTAGCCTGCCAGCGCATTCACGCGTCTCCAGACGAGGGCATTCTCGGCAGATATTGTCATCTTCTTCTGCCGAGGCAGCGGAACATCGCTGCAGTCCTTCACGGACTTATTGAAACTCCTCATATTCACTACAACTTTGTTAATAATAGTATGATCTTCGTATTTCATATTTTCTCCAATAAAATCGTCTTAGACATTTTTCTTGATTTGAATCGATCTGGTGACTGCATTTTGTAAATTGAATACAAAACCCTTCTGACATGAGCGTAGGTCTGTTTACCCAACTTGTTTATCTTTGCTTTCACTAGAAACAAAATTCTATTAAATATTTGAACATTAATGGGGCAAATACCGATAATATCATGCACTTATCAATCGAAAGTCAAACAGGAAAAAAAGGGATTTTGTTTTGTGATTTGGCCTAAAAAACGACTTGCGCAGTGCGCTTGCAGAGCCTGTTATGTTTTTGCTTTCTTTTATCATGGAATCGTGAACCGTCATCTAATAAGTCTGAATGAAATGACATGAAAGCATTTCAAATAAACTTGTACATATAATTTTTATACATATATTTTTTTTTTCTTTATTTGAATGTATGCGGTACAAAGGTCTCATATTATGTTAGGTGTTCTGACAAAGTCATTTCACTATCATCTGAACATTACTTAGAGTTATATGTAGTATCGTATTTCCTATGTGAATATTTTAATTGGCTAGAGGAAAATTTGGGCAAAAACCTCTACTGAACTTATTATTAGCTTAACATAACTTAGAACTATCTATATATAACTAGTTCCAATAAATGAGGCTAGGTTACGGCCAAAGAGATAGGTGGTAGTAGTTGCTGGTTTTCAGTTTGCCAAGGTACAAATTAGTGAGTTGGGCGTCATTTGCTTTCGCGATTAATTTATGATGACGCGATGCAGCCAGTTTAAGTTGGACTAACGCCAGCAAAGCTGTGTAGTTTTTCAGAAGAAAAGTAAAACAGTTTATTAAATACCATTTCCAGGTATCTATTTTGCGTGATCTAAAGCTTTGTTACTAGATATTTAACACATTGGATCCAGGTAAGTGAGCCGGAAAGGATGATTGGTTGGATAGCCATTTTGACGATGAGGACTTTGTTTCTGGTGTTGAGACGTGAATTATGATCAAGAAGGAGGTATAGCGAAAGCACGCTTTGGAGCTAATATGCTCAATATGACTTCTGAAGGCTAGTTTTTGCCAAATATAAGCCTAAGATAATTGAGGTCCTCACTCCAGGGAATAGTTTGCCCTAAAAATTTTATTGGATCCTTGGGTATGAGAGCAGGCTCACGCGTCCTGCTGAAGAATATTGACTTTGTTTTTGCAACATTAATTTAATTTTCCATCAATGATAGTATTCGTATGTATGTTCAAACGCCATTTCAAGGCTAGCAACCATGGAATTTGGGACTGTGCCTATGCTGTATATGCAAATGTCGTCTGCGAAAGCTGCAAGTTTGGTAAGCAGGAGAAGTCAGACATATAGATGCAGTAATACTTTTTACTGGAAAATGCTTTCCCCTACTTTGACCCAGAACTTATTGTCAGTTAAAAATGCTTGTATAATGTTCAACAAGTATGGGGATGTGTTACATTTCTGAATATTATAGACAAGAATATCATGCCAGACTGTATTGAAGGCTTTGGAGTTTCGTATTCTTATGAGATTGTAGGTTTCCTCGTCAAATTCTAAATCATAAGAAGCTTTCAATAGTTTTGGGACATTACACTCAATAGCTGCAGAATTCTTGCTTTTTTATAACCATAGTATGTTTTTGGAACATTGAAATTACCTCTCGTCGTTCATAAGGAAAAAAATTACAGGTAGATAAGGAGATGAGAGGACTTGCAGTACACTCAATTCAGGAGTAATATTTTGGTCACTAAGAATCAGAACCAGAGTGGAATCAATTGTACGGGGAAAGTAGAACGTGGGTGCTTTAGTAAAATGGAGATCGCTATTTGCCTCTTTGATGATATTAAACAAAATATTCCCCACTTTGTTGCTTCGCGTGCAATTTCAGTATCAATGTATAGCGTTCAGGTCTTCGCAAAGTAAATACTTTTTGCTAGCCTTGCTAAACTATTTCAAATCTCTTCTGGAAAGTTCGAACTTTTTTTTGCTTGATTTTGTCCCAGGAAAGTAAACACCGTATAATTTTATATTAATTTCTTCGATGATTACGCCAATATTTCCAATAACCGATGCTTGACTCTTAGGCAAAACAGAATATAACCACTGTGGTTACACCTCCCCTAGCTTTATTTATGCGATTATATCTGTATATATAAAAAAATCCCCCTTGGCAGCACCAGCCGGAAAGGTAAATTTCTCGTATGTAGCGTAACGTTTCGAAAAAGAATTTGGCTTACCTACTACTGGACTTCTTACTGGAATTTGTGTAGCACTACATGGGTATTTATTAACAGAAAGGATCTGCCGCCGTTCGTATTTGGAGAACCTTCAAAGAGGCGCAAATATTTTGCTAATTAAATTGAGTTGCACACGTATGGATCACATATTGAAAATCAGCGGGTAATAAATTGTTATAAGCATATTTATACTCGTGACGCCCTTCTCACATTAGCTGTTTATACATTTCACAGTATTTACCACACAAAGGTGATAACTTGTCGGCTTAAACAGCGCAAATAGTTAATTTCAAAAGATTTCCATAAAAGTTTAATCAGCATTTGCATTGCCATTAACATATACATTTTCGATTCTTTTCTGAACCACCAGGGGCCGTCATTTTGAATTTTTATTGAAAACGGCTGCTAAAAATATTAAGCTGTAAATTTTCGAATTTTTTATTTGTCATCCGATTTGCATAATTAAGTTAAATTAACTTGCCTTAATAACTTATAATTTCAAGTTTTATCGGAATCTGTTGAGAAACTTGGCTGCTAGAGGGCTACAGAAATAAAAAAAATGTTTATGTCCCCCCCCCCCCGTATCGGGAGACCTCCTTAAACACTTCAAAATATTTCCTTACACTGCAAATTTCAAGAGGCACCACTTTTGACCTGCGTAGAAAATTTCCTCATTCTAGCTTATATGGTTTGCGAGAAAACTTGTGACGCACAAACAAACGGACGGACGGACAGACAGACAAGTCGCGATTTTAGAATTTTTGAGGGTTTTAATAAAAATATTTTACCATATTTAAGAAATATTCTGATTTATAAATACGTTCAAGATAAGTTATTTCAAACGTTTCCATGAAAAAAATTCATTATTTCAGTTGCTACTAAAATAGCGTATTGCGCTTGCCTCCTGACCTTTGGGGGCCGCCATTTTGAATGCATGCATTTGATTTTGGACAAATTTAAATCTTTGTGGGCTAGGACTTCATCAGTCAATGTGCCAAATCTCGTTCAAACCGGAGTTTCACTCTAGACAGGGCAAAATAATTTAATTTTTAGTGAAAATAGCAGCTAAAAATATTAGGTTCTAAATTTCCGACTTTTTTATTTTTCATTCAATTTTAATAATTTTCTGCATAATACAAGAACATAGTACAGAGATCCATAATCTCAAGTGTCATCAAAATCCACTGGAAAATGTGACCGCTAGAGCGCCACAAAAACCTGAAAAAAACGCATATTTAAACCGCCGCCATTTTGAAATTTGCACATGCATGATCCCCAAAACATCAAAGTCTGTAAATCTAAACAATGCCTATCTTGAAACCAAGTTTCATATTTGTTCAATCAAAATTGCGACTTTTACAAGCCTTTGAAATTTTGAGCTTTAACTGGCCGCCACTTTGTTTCCTGTGACCTGACCTCCAGTTTTTTCACGTAATTCCTTAGATACTTATAATTTCTATCTAACTGCCAAATTTCATGAAAATCTGGTGAAAGCTTTGACCACTATTACAACAACAAAATTTTGCACGTTTTTCGACATTTGAGCGGCCGCCATTTCGTTTCTGCCGTACCGACTTTGGATTTTTTATTGTGAGATTCATCACATACATCAGTGAACCTTTGTACCAAATTTCATCCAAATCGGAGCTGTACTTTGGTCAGAACAGAATTCACGATTTTTCGTCTAATATGGCCGCCATTTTGTTTTTGCCATGCCGATATAGCTGGTTCACGAACTAGACCAAGAATTTAAACCAATACACCTTCCCTGAAAATTTGGTGAAAATCGGAGCAAAATTGCAACCTATGGCGTGGTCACAAATTTCGTTAGATCCCATATATATATATATATATATATATATATATATATATATATATATATATATATATATATATATATATATATATATATATATATATATATATATATATATATATATATATATACATTTCTCTCGAGAAATTTACATATACATATATATATATATATATATATATATATATATATATATACATATATATATATATATATATATATATATATATATATATATATATATATATATATATATATATATATATATATATTATATATATATATATATATATATATATATATATATATATATATATATATATATATACATTTCTCTCGAGAAATTTAGCTAAAAGAGATGCTTACACCTATCATTCAGCCCGAACGAAGTCTCCATTATAAAAAAATTGTCTATATTATTTTCAATAGCGAAATTGAACGCTTCAATATTGTTATGTTTAATGCTTTGTACGTTCTGACTAAAACAATTAATTGCTTATCCATATAAAAATGGTTGTCGCATAAACTATTTGTTAATTGTGGATTTTGCTTGATGGGCATGCTGTACATCAATGTTGCATTGCTGCTGTCTCGGTTTTTTTGCGGTAGAGAAGTGAATGCCATTTATGCACAGAGTGTGGGACTCCCATGCTCGCAAGCGACTGGACTTCCCACTAAACACTCCCCTGTCAACCTGAGAACCCAGCCTGGAACCGTTTGACACATTACTTCGGGCCAGGTCTCGTTTTGTTACGCCGTGAGGCGCCTTCAAGCTGGGGATCCCTTTCCTAGTGGGAGGGAAGAGGGGAAGAGGAAGTGCCAGAAAAGTGATCCCCCAGCCCCAGCGCCACCGGCTGCTGTGAGTCGCAAAGCCGACCAAGCACGACTCATCTGGCATCTCAAGTCTCAATAGCCCGTCGTAGGACACGTTCCACAGGTCCAGGCTAAGGATAGATCCCTGGGCAACACCCGATGTAATTTCCATCCTTCGTTGGTCCTGTGTCCTGTCGTAGAGCAGACATCGGTCCTGTAGGCAGTTCCTCAAAAGTTGCAATAGATATTCTGGAACGGTCTCGGCTTAGGATTAATGTATGTGTTAAAGCTTTTGTCAGCAAAGGGAAATGTGTGCTTATAAAATCGAAGCTGCTTGTAGCTCTCTGAGCAAAGATTGCGGAACTTTTTGTATTTAATCCTTCCTCCTTTTGTTTCAGCTATATAAAGTTCATTCCTGTCTTGCAATCACGCGAATTGGTGCAGTGTGTTCTTTTTCAGTTGCTACAATGAATTCTACTTCGTTACTCTTCTTGTAGCGTACATTTGCTGTATTCTGTTTTTTCCATTACATACACCGCATCTGATGGGAAGATGGCAGTAAGATGTCCCATGCTGTTACATAGCAGCTCAACCGTTATATCAAAGACACAAATAAACAAGAAAAACCTTTTCGCCAGTTAGACTTAAGTCCGAATAAAACCATAACTAACAAACATGTAACATTATTACTATCAATAACATGATCACTGCCATAAGTATTGTACATAAATATTTTAAAATTCCATAAACTATCAAAAATCTCATAAAAAATTGATACAAAGCAATTACAATTTAAAAACCCAATACACCATCAAAAACCGCATAGAAAGATGAATAAAAAACAATTACAATTTAAAAACTAATTATATTTATAGGTACTATCAAAACCTCATACATAATAATAATAAACTAATTATATTGATATCGAATACTTTATAGGGAATCAAATCTAACTACATATAATCAAAATCAACTAAACAACAAGCATTCAAACATAACAACAACAAAATATGCTGAAACATACCCGCAAGACCCTCATATCAAAAGTAAAACGACACACAATGCACGTCAACGCGATGCCATTCAAGGTCGGGAAATACCAACAGAGTCAAGGACGGAGAATGTGGAAGTAACAGTTCATGCGCTTAGACACACAGCCACGATAATATGTAGTTGGAAATTTGATCATCACGAACGCGTTAGTAAATGATTGTTTACGTTTCTGAATAAAAATAAACCATGCAATTAAACACATAGCCAGATGATATGAGACTTGATCCCCGCAAGCGTTTAGTGGACTTTGGCTAGTAGTTCAACGCAGGAAGAAAATTGGATTGAAGCAAATGCAAGCTCAGCGTTTTAACTAGCATGGAGGACTGAACTCTGTTCCTAAAAGAATATTGATTGAAGCAAATACACGGTCAGCAGAAATAAAATGTGGAATTCTGATCGATCAGGGAAGAATAGCCCTGATTGACAGCGTCAGCACATCACGTGTAGAAAATTCCAAGGAGTGGAGTAATCGCTCTCTGTATTTTCCCAGTAAATGAAAACGAAAGTTGACACCTCGGCTTAAGTCTGGCCACAATAATTTTTGGCCATATTGGGTCCTTGGCTTGCGCCTGGCCCATCTGCTGTGTTGCTGCACTAGCATCGTTACATGGGCTCCTTGGATTGCACCTGGCTGGTGCTCATCAGTCGCCTTTCGTTGCAAGCCCCACCATCAAACAGCTTCCTTGGCTTACGCCTGGTCCTGGGCATCCTGTCGTTGCCTCTGCTTATGCCTGGCCGGTCTTCATTGTGTAGTGAATTAAATGTTTCAAATGTCCGCAAAGGACTGCAGCGATGTTCTGCTGCCTCGGCAGAAGAAGATGGAGATATCTGCCGAGAATGCCCTCGTCTGGGGACGCGTGAATGCGCTGGCAGGCTAGCATTGCGGTGTCGTGGGGCGGGTTCATTTCCCCAGCACAAGGACCCACTACAAAAAATTTCGCACTCACGAATTTCTTGTGGTCAAACTAAAACGAGGCGACCGAAGTCGCAAAAAGTGTAGGTAACTACACCGAGAGAAAAAGGACTTGTTCCGAGAACAAGTGGAACATGTAAAATGGGACGGACTTAGGGTAACTTCGTCGTTACCCGACGAAGTTCATGGCCCACAAATGAGAGAAGGGCAACCAGGTGGTGATGGAGCCCCTTCGCACCCACCCAACCGGATTTAAATCCATATTTGTTGCCGTGGCCAGGTATTCCTCTTCTGAGTGGAAAACTCATACAACTTGACTAGTAGAAGCTTTCCCATCAGAAGAGGAGTACCCCGGTGACCAATTAATGCCATAGAATTATGCAATTCGATTGCATAACTCTATGTCATAAAGAGGCACTGTGCTTGGGCCACTCAACCCGCGACATTACCTGAAACAAAAGAAGGATTAAAAAGCACCCGGCGGCTGGCTCATGTTTTGAGGTGGAAGCCTGCCACCGTACCAGGTCCTTAACCCGGTTAGAATTGGAAGAAAGGAAAGACCGAAGGGTATGGTATTAATTCATTTTTTTTATTTTTTTGTCATATATATACATATATATATATATATATATATATATATATATATATATATATATATATATATATATATATATATATATATATATATATATATATATATTATATTTATATATATATTTATATATATATATATATATATATATATATATATATATACATATATATATATATATATATATATATATATATATATATATATGTTTATATATATATTTATTTATATATATATATATATATATATATATATATATATATATGTATATATATATATCTATATATATATATATATATATATATATATATATATATATATATATATATATAATTATTTTTACGGTTTGTTCTCAATAAATTTGCCTTTCTCGAGTTCTTTTTCTTGTTTAATTAATTGCTTAAATACAACGATTAGAGATTAAAGATCAACTTCTCTAACATTTCTTGTTCTGAATGTACTCGTATGTATTAAAACCAAGTCTCTTCTCTCTTGGATGTTAAACGATTATACTCGTATGCTAAATATTAATTCCTGTTCACATCAAGTGCAAACGTTATATGCAAATATCAGCTTGCTCAATGCGTATGCGATCTTGCTCTAGCGTTTTGGATGTTATTGTCGTACATTAAATATTGGATGCATAAAAATTTGATCGCTATTTAATGTCAGAGGACCTCAATGTTTTTTTTCCTTTTTTTTTATAATGTTCTTGACTTTTGACTAGAAATATTTATCATTATGAATGAACATCTCTTTTTTTATTTAATTGATTACAAGAACTACCTAAAGCCGTAGTTTTTACTCTCGTGTAATATGTTTTTTTTTTTTATAATTTAGACATTTCTTAATTTATTTCAAAGTGTCGTAGAGCATTTTTAAACGAAAGAGTAAAATTTTCATAAATATTTATTTTTTATTTATTTAAATGATTCAAGCAGAAATATTTTTATGAATTCCTTTTTTTAAAATGGAAAAACATTCAAAAAAAGATTTGATAAAAATGGAAAAACATGCAAACAAAAATATGATAAGAAAGGGTACTTACCCAAACCTCCTCCTACGAGCGCTCGTGTTCGGGGCGGGTAAGGGCCTGAGACTATTTAGGCAATTATTAAATTTTTTTTAAAATTTAGATCTCTACTAATCTCTTGCTGCGGTCAACAAATCTTCTCCGACACGTTTTACGTATGATTAAGACAACAAATTAGTTAAAGTGTTCTGCGTGAACTAAAATTTATGTTGATTGAAAAGTAACTGGTTGCTGTTCCGAACTCCGCTTTGCACCGATTTGGTTTCCGATACTTGAGTTGCTTCCGCTATTTGCATGAATTTACCTCAATGCTTTTTGCGATTGTCGAGGACCAGAGGATGATACGAAAGATACATAGGCGAATAGATTCGCGCTTCCAAACTCGATATCTCACACTTTGCTGCCCACACGGAAAAGTGATTTTCATCGATGAGAAATTGAATGAGAACGAGAGAAAATTTATCGAGAGATGACCGGAGCAACTAGATTCATGCACCAAATTCACTGTTATTCCCGTTACAATTGCGAATTCTGCGGCACTGAACATTGGGATTATGTTTTACTGCTGCAGATCTTACAGATACTTTCCGCTAAAACCTCTGAAGATTCACCGAGAGAATATGTGAATGGCGTGCACTGCTTAGGTCGCGACTTCTTAGTTTTCACACGCATTTCGACTATCTCGAATTATTCGGCAAATTACTTGGCATAGGAAATAATTGCAAATCCTAAAATATATTCAATGGCGGGTTACGGGTTGATGCTTTTTTAATGGCGATGACACACACGCACACACGGGACGTCAACCAGACTTTTTGATCCCATATATTCCGACGGCTTTCCGACCACCCAACGGGTTTTATTCAAAGAGATATTCTCGTCCACAAGGTTTGAAACGTTCGCACAAAATAATACATGGGAAATCCGCGCTTATAACATTTCGCAAGATTTGTTTAAGACAGGCCAAATGATAATTCTCCGCGGATACGACCACTTCACTCAAAGCTTGCCACCGGACTCCCCAAAATCTCTTGGCGACAGCACCAGCAACACAAGCAAATGCCACTCCCGCTATCGCTGGCATTCTCTTCTTCACCATCCTTTTTCGCTTGTTTTCATCTCGCTTGCGACTCGTTACTACGAAATGAAGAGGATGTTCAAGAATGCTAAAATTGATTACTATGCGTGGGTGGGTATGCATCGGTTGCCCTGTAGTATCTGATGCAGTTTTTGCGAGAATGTTTGGATGGACTATTACACAGTCTCGTACAAGTGTTGCATGAGTCGAAGGTTTTGTATGAGTCGGATGCGTTGCATGAGTCGGATGCGTAGGCAGCGCAGTATGTGTAGTATGGGTTAAGTGTGTTGGATGCGTTTCGAAGCTTTACCATTTGAAAGGGATTTTGTGTTGCTTGATTGCTGGATTTATGTGAGGGTAAATGTTCATACGTATTGAATGAATGCTAAATGTAGTTTGTTTTGCTGTGAGGAAAAATGTTGTTTTTAATGCATTTATTATTTCTCTTTCCTCTTTTTCTCAATTAATTGTAGTAATAATTTGTTTCTCTCTTTTTTATTGTTTTTATTCAAATAATGATAATTATCTTTGAAGAAACACACATCATTTTTGGAATATAAAATCATGTTTCTTTGGTGTTCTCCCTTTTGACTAGGTTTTTGATTTCGTACCATATTGAGGATATGCTGGGATTTAGGATTGGTGTAAAACATGTTAAATATAAATGTGCCATTTTGGTTTTTGTAGCCTGCAACGCCGGGAATTTTCAGCAACGTGTCGCATACGTCTTCGATGTAAGGAAATTTTTCACCGGTATCTTCGTAATAATCATTACGGATATCCTCTATTGTCGCTCCATCATTAGCTCGCGAAGTGATAATACTGCAAATAATTGCATCAAACGGAATTTGATCGTCTGATAAATTATTTGCAGAGTTCTCTGACGTAAGGCTACAATCGGCCACAATAGCCATTTTTTCTAATTCTAAACAATTAAAACACTGCAACACGAAACAGTGAACTACACAGAATGAAAGACGATTTCATTATGTTAGGGAGAGGTACAGATTATTCTTTTTTTATTCAAAACTCTCGCAATTCATTGTACTATACTGTTCATAGGATTGTATAGTGATGAGCAAATTGTTTAGAGGATTGAATTTCATGAACCTGGTTCTTGAATCCCCCTCTAAATTGTATAACAGCCGATTATTTCGCCAGTCCCATATTTTCACGTCTTTTCTAATAGAATAAGCAACAAAAACATGTATCGGATGGAAGTATATCGAAGGAATGATGTTGCCAAATTCGGTTTGATTTCCATAGAACTCTTGCACGCTGGCTTTTTGAACCTTACCTGCTCGATTACTACAGGGCAGCTAATTTTCTCGCGATCCCAAGGCGATGCGGATTGCGAAAAAGAAGCTGAAGGATCTTTCAGTATAACATGGGTTGTCTTCGGCGTCGGAACAAGGCGTGACGAACAATAAAAGAAAACGAAATTGACAGACGGACGGACTGACACGTATGTTTATGTTTTGCCGGAAGTATACAACCCTTGCGCGTTTTTGAAAATGTATGCGGACGGACAAAACAGACGTGGCTAATTATCTATCGGTGCAGGTCTTTCGCGTGGTATATCCCCACTTCTTTTCCCGATGGGTCCGTTATCAGGTAACGGTTAGGTCCCATTACCTTCTTAATGCGGCTTTTCAAGAATCGCCTGTCCAGCTTGGCGTTGTAATGCCCCGCGGCGACACTTTGGCGGAAATTGCGCCGGAACACTTCATCTCCTTCTTTGAAATTGGCCGATCGTGACCTGAGATTGTACTGCGCCTCATTTGCACGTCCCGTGGCCTTAATCTTTCGTCCGATTTGTTAGCGGAGGTCTCCTAAACGCTCGATGGGCTCCAGTGCAACGACGGGGTCTCCCAAACACTTTGATTGCCGTAGCAGCCGGTATGATCTACCGTGACAAATCATGTGCTGTCCAAAGGCGGCAAAGTAAGGTGCGACACCGGTGACGGAATGATACGAGGATCGCAGGGCGCATGTGATGGCGGACAATCGCCGATCCCAATCTTTTTGGGATGCGTGGACGTAGGAACGCATCGCGGCCAATAGGGTGCGGTTCAACCGTTCGGAGGCGTTAGACTGAGGAGAGTATATGGGCGTCAGTTGGTGTTCAACGCCATACTGCTCGAGTAGGCCCTTAAACTGCCGAGACCGGAACTGTACTCCGTTGTCCAAATACACACTCTCCGGAACCCCGAACACATGGAATACCTGGCTCTCTAGGAATTTCACGATAGATGGAGTTATGAATTTACGGATAGGTTTCACCAGTGGGAATTTTGAGAGCTGGTCTAGAACGACTATAGCTGTGGACCGAGTAGATCGATGTATAGAAGTTGGAATACGCATTCTGGGACGTTGAGTTGACCCCTAGGAGGTCGAAGAGGCTGGTTGGGTGCTTTAGTGCCTTCACAGGTCTCACAGGCGCTCACGTAGTCTTTGACCTGGGATTCCATTTTAGGCCAAAAAAGTATTTTTTGAGTCGCCTTAACGTCCGACCGTAACCTCCGTGGGCACTTAAAGCATGGTCATGTGCGCGGAGGATCAGATGTTGTGTCATTTCCTCCGGTGCTCAGAGTTTCCAGGACTCTTCTTCCTGCCATGGATCACCAGTGGCGTATTCATTTCGTCTATACACGCAGCCGTCTATTACTTTCAAATCAGGCAGCTGCGATTGTTGGGTTGCGATGGTTTGCCTCAACTCTTTGTAGCTGTCTGAATCGAAATGTGGGCTGTCCAAATCTATCTCGATGGGGTCCTCGTCATTTATTGTCAATTTGGCTCCCACTGATGAAAACATTCGTGAGAGAGTGTCGGGTACAATGTTCTGGGTCCCTTTCCGATGTTTGATGGAAAATTTGAACCCTTGCAGTTTAAGAGCCCATCTTGCTAGGCGTCCATGTAAATCTGCCTGGTTCATCAACCATTGTAGCGAAGCGTGGTCCGTGATGATCTCGAATTGGTGGCCCTCGATATAAGCTCGGAATTTGTTCACAGCCATTACCGCTGCCAAACATTCCTGCTCGGACACAGTATAGTTTCTTTGGGCCGAATTCAGCTTATTGGACATGAAGGCGATGGGAGCTTCCTCTCCCTCTTCGGTCAACCGCACCAGCACGGCTCCAACTCTATGTTGACTTGTATCACAATGAATGAAGAAGGGCTTAGTGAAGTCGGGGCTGTGCAAGACAGGAGCAGATGTGAGGGCTTGTTTTAGCTCTTCAAATGCCCTTCGGCTGAGTTCGTTCCAAATAAACTTCCCTTTCCGCAGCATGTCTGACAGGGGCGCTAAAACTGTTGCGTAATTTCGAACAAACCTTCGGTACCAACCACACACACCAAAGAAACGTCGTAGCTGCTTATCTGTTTTTGGTAAGGCGAACTCATCAATCGCACGAGTTTTGTCTGGATCCGTTTTGAGAGTGCCATGTCCAATGACATGTCCTAGGTATCGGACTTCTTTCATGACAAACTTACTTTTCTGTACGTTGATGGTGAGTCCCGCCTTACTGATGTGCAGGGCTAGTTCTTGTAGGAGAAGGAGGTGTTGGTCGAACGTTTTCGTGATGAGTAACAGATCATCCAGGTACACGAACACTTGGTGTTTCAGGTAAGGGGGGATGACCTTGTCCATCAGCCGAGTCATCGTTTGTGGCACGTTACACAGGCCAAAGGGCATTGTGACGAACTGATATAATGGTTGTCCAGGCACTGTGAAGGCGGTCTTATCCCTCGACCCCTCATCGAGTGGAATTTGTCAGAAGGCGTCTTTAAGGTCGAGACTGGTGATATAATTGGCTTTCGGCAGTCTCCCTAGTATTCCATCGATGAGTGAAAGAGGGTACGCGTCCTTGATGGTGACCGCATTCACCTTACGGGCATCAAGACAGAGGCGGACTTTACCTGGCTTCACCGCCAAGGCTACCAGTTACATTATGCTCGGGCAGTCCTAAAAGGTAAAAGGGACTCGCAGCAGCCGGAGGTGCTGGGGCTGGGGGATCGCTCTTCTGGCATTTCCTCTTCCCTTCTCCCCTCCTGCTAGGAAAGGGACTCCCCAGCTTGAAGGCTCCCCCACGGCGTAACAAAACGAGACCTGGCCCGAAGTAATGTGTCAAACGGTTCCAGGCTAGGTTCTCAGATTGACAGGGGAGGTGTTTAGTGGGTCGTACAAGGGTATCCTCCATGGGAGTCCCACACTGCCAGACTCGGCGGGCGTAAATGCCTTCACCTCCCTACCACAAAAAAAAAAAGGTTACCGGTGATGACCAGGCACTTTGGGACTCCTCTATGACCCCCAACTCGAGCATCCTATCCAGCTCTGCATACACCAATTTCTCCATGGCCGGTGAGATGGCATAGTGTCTCTGCTTAATCGGCTCACTATCGCCAACATCGATGGCGTGTGAGACTAGGGTGGTGTGGCCAAGGCCTTGGGTAGCGTAAGATGGAAAAGCAGCGATGGATGCTTCCAGGCGTTGCCGTTGGTTAGGCGTCAGTTCATGCCTATCGGGAAAAGAAGTGAGTTCGTTGACTTATCTGGTATTTAAAGTCAAATCTGTGATTGAATTGGAGGCTAATCCAAACCGAAGGACGAAATCGACGCCAAGGTACACATTCTGAGTCAGGGACGGGATAATGTAGAAAGTAATATCCTTCGTCTGACCTCTGAACGTCACGGGTGTGGTTAGTTTACCTCGTATAGGGTGTTTGGTGCCATCAGCTGTACTGATTTCAATGCGCCAGGGTTTAATCAAGGTAGGATATTCATGGAGCACCTTCGAGCCAAAGCTCGAGGCAAGACAACTGATACTGGCACCCGTGTCGATCAATGCAAACACGGTTTCGCCCAACACTTTAATTGGGTGATAAGGTCTGATCTCATTCTCAGCAACCTCCGAGATGTAACAAAAGTTTAGGGTTTGACGGCAGGTGCACACTCTCTTGCGGAAATTCCACCAACGACGGGTTGACCATTTTGTCTTGCGCGGGCGGGAAGTGACTACTTCAGAAGCGAATATCCGATATTCCTGCAGTCGAACATGATAAGGTTTTAGAATGCGTATTCGAGGGTGCCGGGGTTCTTCTGGCAGTGACTGCGGTGGTCGCTTTAATATTGTCGTTGGCGAGGTCTCGGGAAGAGAGTGAACATCCGCAGTCATAGTGGTCATGGCTGGTGGGTTAACGTCAGGATTATTGGGGTGAGCAGCTGGCTGAGGAGCTACTGCGGGGGCTTCGAATACCGCTGAGGTGGTCGGGTACTCTTTCGGCCGTTTTTTTGTGCGGCACATTCAGGGCAATCCGGTAAGTAAGTGTCTGGCTTGCCGCAACCGTAGCAGAAAACCTTACGCTCTGCTCGACATGAAATGAACCGGTATCTGGTTTGATTGCAATTCCAGCAAGTCGTAAGGCTTCCCACCACTGCTACAGCAAGCTGTTCCCGGTCCATATCTTCCTCCCGATCCATGGTAGTATAATCTGGGGCCAATTCCGCGATTCCTCGCCGAGGACCCGTCCTAGCTAGTAAGTAGGGCCGGTCCCGGAGGTCTTCCTCAAACCCTTCCAGGCGACACACAGTCCTCAGCAGTGCCTCCATACTCTGCGGATCGGAGTTCACGATATGGCGACGAAGCTCCGGCTTTAGATTGCGCTTTAGCAACCGCAGCAATTGGGTAGAAGACATCGGCTCTGACAACTGGTCATTCAGCTGAAGAATATTGGCTCGATATTGATGGAAAGACTCGTCCGGACGCTGCCATCTAGCATGAATCTTATTCAGTACTAATTCGTCCATATCTACCGTAGGGTACTCCATGCGGAGTACCTCCTTCAACCGTGACCAGCGTATTGATGGTGGGGCCGAATGTATTCGCCAATATGACTCAAGTGCTGCTCCCCTAAGCAGCATTGGCAAATATCCTACCAGCGCCGTGTGGTCTCCTGCTAACATTTGCTCAATCAGCGACTCCACCCGACCAATGAAAACCTCCACAGCTATGGTGTTGGGTTCCCTGCTGAAATGCAGATTCCAGCCCTGGATGATGCTGGGAATCTGCGTCGGCTTCAGCCGATACGTAGCGTGTGGATGGATGTGTTGGTCCGGCGGAATCACTGGAGCCTGAGTTGGTGGCGGTGCTTGGCTCAGTTGGGGCCGGTACACTGGAGCCAACGGATTCATTGCCGCACCGGGCCGGATTCGTTCGTGATCGCGCCGCGAGTCTACCGGAAAATCCCATGGATTTAGGTCCGAATCCCACATCGGAGGCGTTCTTGGACGAGGTGGTATTGGGTTCTCCTTCTGGCTTTCCAGCGAGGCTACCCGGGTAGTCAGGTCTTGCATAAGCGCCATTAAATCTTGCAGGACGGTCGCCTCCACAGCTACGGTGGATCTCGGCCCTTCCGCAGGCGGCACTGCTTCGGCTCGACCCATTAATTCAGGCTCATCAGCCGCTGTTGGAACCTGCTCCCGCCGGTCCTTTGTTTTGGGCACCGCCCCTTGAGCCGCTGGAAGCTCTACGTGGCTGGTTGACGGCATAAAGGGCAAGTCCGGCTGACCAGTAAATGATAGGTCACGCAGGCTTCATGGAACTCATGTCCGCACGCCAACGTTTATACGGACGTTCCATTATTTCGTGCCTGCTGGCAGATGACGCATAATGCCGTGGGCCCTACTTCCGAACGCAACCTGCGCTTGTCTGGCGTGCGTTTGGTCGACATCTTCGCTAAATAATGTGGGTCTGCGTGTCAGAAAGCTGAAACAGAAATAACTATATAAAAAGAACTTAAAACTATGAATATTAAGGGTAAGTTATGTGCAAAAAGAAACAAATATAAAGATATGTGAGTGGCCGTCGGTGGCGAACCATATAACACCCCTATCAAAAAAAAGGTATGTAAGAAAAAAACAAAAAAAAATACAAATAGGGACTCTAATATCATTTGGCCTTACTAGTCATACAATGGCGGTAAACCACCAAAGTATAATTCAAAAGCAGGACCAAACGATATTGATGTCCAAAGACAACACACGTTCGGAAGTTATTAGACTTGCTGGGGCACGATTAGTGCAAAAGCCCTCGGGAGTTACCTACCCGCCAATAATCTTGACACCTTGTGGGGACACCTAGAGACGATGGACTGTCTCGTGCTCACGACTGATGATACAGCCGGGCATTTCGGGGCCCCACGTTGGGCGCCATTTGTAGTGAATTAAATGTTTCAAATGTCCGTAAAGGACTGCAGCGATGTTCTGCTGCCTCGGCAGAAGAAGATGGAGATATCTGCCGAGAATGCCCTCGTCTGGGGACGCGTGGATGCGCTGGCAGGCTAGCATCGCGGTGTCGTGGGGCGGGTTCATTTCCCCAGCACAAGGACCCACTACGAAAAATTTCGCACTCACGAATTTCTTGTGGTCAAACTAAAATGAGGCGACCGAAGTCGCAAAAAGTGTAGGTAACTACACCGAGAGAAAAAGGACTTGTTCCGAGAACAAGTGGAACATGTAAAAAGGGACGGACTTAGGGTAACTTCGTCGTTACCCGACGAAGCTCAGGGCCCACAAATGAGAGAAGGGCAACCAGGTGGTGATGGAGCCCCTTCGCACCCACCCAACCGGATTTAAATCCATATTTGTTGCAGTGGCCAGGTATTCCTCTTCTGAGTGGAAAACTCATACAACTTGACTTGTATAAGCTTTCCCATCAGAAGAGGAGTACCCCGGTGACCAATTTATGCCATAGAATTATGCAATTCGATTGCATAACTCTATGTCATAAAGAGGCACTCTGCTTGGGCCACTCAACCCGCGACGTCACCTGAAACAAAAGAAGGATTAAAGAGTACTCGGCGGCTGGCTCATGTTTTGAGGTGGAAGCCTGCCACCGTACCGGGTCCTTAACCCGGTTAGAATTGGAAGAAAGGAAAGACCGAAGGGTATGGTATTAATTCATTTTTTTATTTTTTTGTTATATATATACATATATATATATATATATACATATATATATATATATATATATATATATATATATATATATATATATATATATATATATATATATATATATATAATTATTTTTACGGTTTGTTTTTATAAAATTTGCCTTTCTCTAGTGCTTTTTCTTGTTTAAGTAATTGCTTAAATACAACGATTAGAGATTAAAGATCAACTTCTCTAGCATTTCTTGTTCTGGATGTACTCGTATGTATTAAAAACCAAGTCTCTTCTCTCTTGGATGTTAAACGATTATACTCGTATGCTAAATATTAATTCCTGTTCACATCAAGTGCAAACGTTATATGCAAATATCAGCTTGCTCAATGCGTATGCGATCTTGCTCTAGCGTTTCGGATGTTATTGTCGTACATTAAATATTGGATGCATAAAAATTTGATCGCTATTTAATGTCAGAGGACCCCAATGTTTTTTTTTTCTTTTTTTTTTATAATGTTTTTGACTTTTGACTAGAAATATTTATCATTATGAACATCTCTTTTTTTTTATTTAATTGATTACAAGAACTACCTAAAGCCGTAGTTTTTACTCTCGAGCAATATGTGTAATATGTTTTTTTTTTTTATAATTTAGATATTTCTTAATTTATTTCAAAGTGTCGTAGAGCATTTTTAAACGAAAGAGTAAAATTTTCATAAATATTTATTTTTTATTTATTTAAATGATTCAAGCAGAAATATTTTTATGAATTCTTTTTTTAAAATGGAAAACATTCAAAAAAAGACTTGATAAAAATGGAAAAACATGCAATGAAAAATTTGATAAGAAAGGGTACTTACCCAGACCTCCTCCTACGAGCGCTCGTGTTCGGGGCGGGTAAGGGCCTGAGACTATTTAGGCAATTATTAAATTTTTTTTAAAATTTAGATCTCTACTGATCTCTTGCTGCGGTCAACAAATCTTCTCCGACACGTTTTACGTATGATTAAGACAACAAATTAGTTAAAGTGTTCTACGCGAACTAAAATTTAGGTTGATTGAAAAGTAACCAGTTACTCCGAACTCCGCTTTGCACCAATTTGGTTTCCGATACTTGAGTTGCTTCCGATATTTGCATGAATTTGCCTCAATGCTTTTTCCGATTGTCGAGGAACAGAGGATGATACGAAAGATACATAGGCGAATAGATTCGCGCTTCCAAACTCGATATCTTGCATCAAGACAGAGGCGGACTTTACCTGGCTTCACCGCCAAGGCTACCAGTTACATTATGCTCGGGCAGTCCTAAAAGGTAAAAGGGACTCGCAGCAGCCGGAGGTGCTGGGGCTGGGGGATCGCTCTTCTGGCATTTCCTCTTCCCCTCTCCCCTCCTGCTAGGAAAGGGACTCCCCAGCTTGAAGGCGCCCCCACGGCGTAACAAAACGAGACCTGGCCCGAAGTAATGTGTCAAACGGTTCCAGGCTAGGTTCTCAGATTGACAGGGGAGGTGTTTAGTGGGTCGTACAAGGGTATCCTCCATGGGAGTCCCACACTGCCAGACTCGGCGGGCGTAAATGCCTTCACCTCCCTACCACAAAAAAAAAAAGGTTACCGGTGATGACCAGGCACTTTGGGACTCCTCTATGACCCCCAACTCGAGCATCCTATCCAGCTCTGCATACACCAATTTCTCCATGGCCGGTGAGATGGCATAGTGTCTCTGCTTAATCGGCTCACTATCACCAACATCGATGGCGTGTGAGACTAGGGTGGTGTGGCCAAGGCCTTGGGTAGCGTAAGATGGAAAAGCAGCGATGGATGCTTCCAGGCGTTGCCGTTGGTTAGGCGTCAGTTCATGCCTATCGGGAAAAGAAGTGAGTTCGTTGACTTATCTGGTATTTAAAGTCAAATCTGTGATTGAATTGGAGGCTAATCCAAACCGAAGGACGAAATCGACGCCAAGGTACACATTCTGAGTCAGGGACGGGATAATGTAGAAAGTAATATCCTTCGTCTGACCTCTGAACGTCACGGGTGTGGTTAGTTTACCTCGTATAGGGTGTTTGGTGCCATCAGCTGTACTGATTTCAATGCGCCAGGGTTTAATCAAGGTAGGATATTCATGGAGCACCTTCGAGCCAAAGCTCGAGGCAAGACAACTGATACTGGCACCCGTGTCGATCAATGCAAACACGGTTTCGCCCAACACTTTAATTGGGTGATAAGGTCTGATCTCATTCTCAGCAACCTCCGAGATGTAACAAAAGTTTAGGGTTTGACGGCAGGTGCACACTCTCTTGCGGAAATTCCACCAACGACGGGTTGACCATTTTGTCTTGCGCGGGCGGGAAGTGACTACTTCGGAAGCGAATATCCGATATTCCTGCAGTCGAACATGATAAGGTTTTAGAATGCGTATTCGAGGGTGCCGGGGTTCTTCTGGCAGTGACTGCGGTGGTCGCTTTAATATTGTCGTTGGCGAGGTCTCGGGAAGAGAGTGAACATCCGCAGTCATAGTGGTCATGGCTGGTGGGTTAACGTCAGGATTATTGGGGTGAGCAGCTGGCTGAGGAGCTACTGCGGGGGCTTCGAATACCGCTGAGGTGGTCGGGTACTCTTTCGGCCGTTTTTTTGTGCGGCACATTCAGGGCAATCCGGTAAGTAAGTGTCTGGCTTGCCGCAACCGTAGCAGAAAACCTTACGCTCTGCTCGACATGAAATGAACCGGTATCTGGTTTGATTGCAATTCCAGCAAGTCGTAAGGCTTCCCACCACTGCTACAGCAAGCTGTTCCCGGTCCATATCTTCCTCCCGATCCATGGTAGTATAATCTGGGGCCAATTCCGCGATTCCTCGCCGAGGACCCGTCCTAGCTAGTAAGTAGGGCCGGTCCCGGAGGTCTTCCTCAAACCCTTCCAGGCGACACACAGTCCTCAGCAGTGCCTCCATACTCTGCGGATCGGAGTTCACGATATGGCGACGAAGCTCCGGCTTTAGATTGCGCTTTAGCAACCGCAGCAATTGGGTAGAAGACATCGGCTCTGACAACTGGTCATTCAGCTGAAGAATATTGGCTCGATATTGATGGAAAGACTCGTCCGGACGCTGCCATCTAGCATGAATCTTATTCAGTACTAATTCGTCCATATCTACCGTAGGGTACTCCATGCGGAGTACCTCCTTCAACCGTGACCAGCGTATTGATGGTGGGGCCGAATGTATTCGCCAATATGACTCAAGTGCTGCTCCCCTAAGCAGCATTGGCAAATATCCTACCAGCGCCGTGTGGTCTCCTGCTAACATTTGCTCAATCAGCGACTCCACCCGACCAATGAAAACCTCCACAGCTATGGTGTTGGGTTCCCTGCTGAAATGCAGATTCCAGCCCTGGATGATGCTGGGAATCTGCGTCGGCTTCAGCCGATACGTAGCGTGTGGATGGATGTGTTGGTCCGGCGGAATCACTGGAGCCTGAGTTGGTGGCGGTGCTTGGCTCAGTTGGGGCCGGTACACTGGAGCCAACGGATTCATTGCCGCACCGGGCCGGATTCGTTCGTGATCGCGCCGCGAGTCTACCGGAAAATCCCATGGATTTAGGTCCGAATCCCACATCGGAGGCGTTCTTGGACGAGGTGGTATTGGGTTCTCCTTCTGGCTTTCCAGCGAGGCTACCCGGGTAGTCAGGTCTTGCATAAGCGCCATTAAATCTTGCAGGACGGTCGCCTCCACAGCTACGGTGGATCTCGGCCCTTCCGCAGGCGGCACTGCTTCGGCTCGACCCATTAATTCAGGCTCATCAGCCGCTGTTGGAACCTGCTCCCGCCGGTCCTTTGTTTTGGGCACCGCCCCTTGAGCCGCTGGAAGCTCTGCGTGGCTGGTTGACGGCATAAAGGGCAAGTCCGGCTGACCAGTAAATGATAGGTCACGCAGGCTTCATGGAACTCATGTCCGCACGCCAACGTTTATACGGACGTTCCATTATTTCGTGCCTGCTGGCAGATGACGCATAATGCCGTGGGCCCTACTTCCGAACGCAACCTGCGCTTGTCTGGCGTGCGTTTGGTCGACATCTTCGCTAAATAATGTGGGTCTGCGTGTCAGAAAGCTGAAACAGAAATAACTATATAAAAAGAACTTAAAACTATGAATATTAAGGGTAAGTTATGTGCAAAAAGAAACAAATATAAAGATATGTGAGTGGCCGTCGGTGGCGAACCATATAACACCCCTATCAAAAAAAAGGTATGTAAGAAAAAAACAAAAAAAAATACAAATAGGGACTCTAATATCATTTGGCCTTACTAGTCATACAATGGCGGTAAACCACCAAAGTATAATTCAAAAGCAGGACCAAACGATATTGATGTCCAAAGACAACACACGTTCGGAAGTTATTAGACTTGCTGGGGCACGATTAGTGCAAAAGCCCTCGGGAGTTACCTACCCGCCAATAATCTTGACACCTTGTGGGGACACCTAGAGACGATGGACTGTCTCGTGCTCACGACTGATGATACAGCCGGGCATTTCGGGGCCCCACGTTGGGCGCCATTTGTAGTGAATTAAATGTTTCAAATGTCCGTAAAGGACTGCAGCGATGTTCTGCTGCCTCGGCAGAAGAAGATGGAGATATCTGCCGAGAATGCCCTCGTCTGGGGACGCGTGGATGCGCTGGCAGGCTAGCATCGCGGTGTCGTGGGGCGGGTTCATTTCCCCAGCACAAGGACCCACTACGAAAAATTTCGCACTCACGAATTTCTTGTGGTCAAACTAAAATGAGGCGACCGAAGTCGCAAAAAGTGTAGGTAACTACACCGAGAGAAAAAGGACTTGTTCCGAGAACAAGTGGAACATGTAAAATGGGACGGACTTAGGGTAACTTCGTCGTTACCCGACGAAGCTCAGGGCCCACAAATGAGAGAAGGGCAACCAGGTGGTGATGGAGCCCCTTCGCACCCACCCAACCGGATTTAAATCCATATTTGTTGCAGTGGCCAGGTATTCCTCTTCTGAGTGGAAAACTCATACAACTTGACTTGTATAAGCTTTCCCATCAGAAGAGGAGTACCCCGGTGACCAATTTATGCCATAGAATTATGCAATTCGATTGCATAACTCTATGTCATAAAGAGGCACTCTGCTTGGGCCACTCAACCCGCGACGTCACCTGAAACAAAAGAAGGATTAAAGAGTACTCGGCGGCTGGCTCATGTTTTGAGGTGGAAGCCTGCCACCGTACCGGGTCCTTAACCCGGTTAGAATTGGAAGAAAGGAAAGACCGAAGGATATGGTATTAATTCATTTTTTTATTTTTTTGTTATATATATACATATATATATATATATATATATATATATATATATATATATATATATATATATATATATATATATATATATATATATATATATATATATATATATATATATATATATATATAATTATTTTTACGGTTTGTTTTTATAAAATTTGCCTTTCTCTAGTGCTTTTTCTTGTTTAAGTAATTGCTTAAATACAACGATTAGAGATTAAAGATCAACTTCTCTAGCATTTCTTGTTCTGGATGTACTCGTATGTATTAAAAACCAAGTCTCTTCTCTCTTGGATGTTAAACGATTATACTCGTATGCTAAATATTAATTCCTGTTCACATCAAGTGCAAACGTTATATGCAAATATCAGCTTGCTCAATGCGTATGCGATCTTGCTCTAGCGTTTCGGATGTTATTGTCGTACATTAAATATTGGATGCATAAAAATTTGATCGCTATTTAATGTCAGAGGACCACAATGTTTTTTTTTTTCTTTTTTTTTTATAATGTTTTTGACTTTTGACTAGAAATATTTATCATTATGAACATCTCTTTTTTTTTATTTAATTGATTACAAGAACTACCTAAAGCCGTAGTTTTTACTCTCGAGCAATATGTGTAATATGTTTTTTTTTTTTATAATTTAGATATTTCTTAATTTATTTCAAAGTGTCGTAGAGCATTTTTAAACGAAAGAGTAAAATTTTCATAAATATTTATTTTTTATTTATTTAAATGATTCAAGCAGAAATATTTTTATGAATTCTTTTTTTAAAATGGAAAACATTCAAAAAAAGACTTGATAAAAATGGAAAAACATGCAATGAAAAATTTGATAAGAAAGGGTACTTACCCAGACCTCCTCCTACGAGCGCTCGTGTTCGGGGCGGGTAAGGGCCTGAGACTATTTAGGCAATTATTAAATTTTTTTTAAAATTTAGATCTCTACTGATCTCTTGCTGCGGTCAACAAATCTTCTCCGACACGTTTTACGTATGATTAAGACAACAAATTAGTTAAAGTGTTCTACGCGAACTAAAATTTAGGTTGATTGAAAAGTAACCAGTTACTCCGAACTCCGCTTTGCACCAATTTGGTTTCCGATACTTGAGTTGCTTCCGATATTTGCATGAATTTGCCTCAATGCTTTTTCCGATTGTCGAGGAACAGAGGATGATACGAAAGATACATAGGCGAATAGATTCGCGCTTCCAAACTCGATATCTTGCATCAAGACAGAGGCGGACTTTACCTGGCTTCACCGCCAAGGCTACCAGTTACATTATGCTCGGGCAGTCCTAAAAGGTAAAAGGGACTCGCAGCAGCCGGAGGTGCTGGGGCTGGGGGATCGCTCTTCTGGCATTTCCTCTTCCCCTCTCCCCTCCTGCTAGGAAAGGGACTCCCCAGCTTGAAGGCGCCCCCACGGCGTAACAAAACGAGACCTGGCCCGAAGTAATGTGTCAAACGGTTCCAGGCTAGGTTCTCAGATTGACAGGGGAGGTGTTTAGTGGGTCGTACAAGGGTATCCTCCATGGGAGTCCCACACTGCCAGACTCGGCGGGCGTAAATGCCTTCACCTCCCTACCACAAAAAAAAAAAGGTTACCGGTGATGACCAGGCACTTTGGGACTCCTCTATGACCCCCAACTCGAGCATCCTATCCAGCTCTGCATACACCAATTTCTCCATGGCCGGTGAGATGGCATAGTGTCTCTGCTTAATCGGCTCACTATCACCAACATCGATGGCGTGTGAGACTAGGGTGGTGTGGCCAAGGCCTTGGGTAGCGTAAGATGGAAAAGCAGCGATGGATGCTTCCAGGCGTTGCCGTTGGTTAGGCGTCAGTTCATGCCTATCGGGAAAAGAAGTGAGTTCGTTGACTTATCTGGTATTTAAAGTCAAATCTGTGATTGAATTGGAGGCTAATCCAAACCGAAGGACGAAATCGACGCCAAGGTACACATTCTGAGTCAGGGACGGGATAATGTAGAAAGTAATATCCTTCGTCTGACCTCTGAACGTCACGGGTGTGGTTAGTTTACCTCGTATAGGGTGTTTGGTGCCATCAGCTGTACTGATTTCAATGCGCCAGGGTTTAATCAAGGTAGGATATTCATGGAGCACCTTCGAGCCAAAGCTCGAGGCAAGACAACTGATACTGGCACCCGTGTCGATCAATGCAAACACGGTTTCGCCCAACACTTTAATTGGGTGATAAGGTCTGATCTCATTCTCAGCAACCTCCGAGATGTAACAAAAGTTTAGGGTTTGACGGCAGGTGCACACTCTCTTGCGGAAATTCCACCAACGACGGGTTGACCATTTTGTCTTGCGCGGGCGGGAAGTGACTACTTCGGAAGCGAATATCCGATATTCCTGCAGTCGAACATGATAAGGTTTTAGAATGCGTATTCGAGGGTGCCGGGGTTCTTCTGGCAGTGACTGCGGTGGTCGCTTTAATATTGTCGTTGGCGAGGTCTCGGGAAGAGAGTGAACATCCGCAGTCATAGTGGTCATGGCTGGTGGGTTAACGTCAGGATTATTGGGGTGAGCAGCTGGCTGAGGAGCTACTGCGGGGGCTTCGAATACCGCTGAGGTGGTCGGGTACTCTTTCGGCCGTTTTTTTGTGCGGCACATTCAGGGCAATCCGGTAAGTAAGTGTCTGGCTTGCCGCAACCGTAGCAGAAAACCTTACGCTCTGCTCGACATGAAATGAACCGGTATCTGGTTTGATTGCAATTCCAGCAAGTCGTAAGGCTTCCCACCACTGCTACAGCAAGCTGTTCCCGGTCCATATCTTCCTCCCGATACATGGTAGTATAATCTGGGGCCAATTCCGCGATTCCTCGCCGAGGACCCGTCCTAGCTAGTAAGTAGGGCCGGTCCCGGAGGTCTTCCTCAAACCCTTCCAGGCGACACACAGTCCTCAGCAGTGCCTCCATACTCTGCGGATTGGAGTTCACGATATGGCGACGAAGCTCCGGCTTTAGATTGCGCTTTAGCAACCGCAGCAATTGGGTAGAAGACATCGGCTCTGACAACTGGTCATTCAGCTGAAGAATATTGGCTCGATATCGATGGAAAGACTCGTCCGGACGCTGCCATCTAGCATGAATCTTATTCAGTACTAATTCGTCCATATCTACCGTAGGGTACTCCATGCGGAGTACCTCCTTCAACCGTGACCAGCGTATTGATGGTGGGGCCGAATGTATTCGCCAATATGACTCAAGTGCTGCTCCCCTAAGCAGCATTGGCAAATATCCTGCCAGCGCCGTGTGGTCTCCTGCTAACATTTGCTCAATCAGCGACTCCACCCGACCAATGAAAACCTCCACAGTTATGGTGTTGGGTTCCCTGCTGAAATGCAGATTCCAGCCCTGGATGATGCTGGGAATCTGCGTCGGCTTCAGCCGATACGTAGCGTGTGGATGGATGTGTTGGTCCGGCGGAATCACTGGAGCCTGAGTTGGTGGCGGTGCTTGGCTCAGTTGGGGCCGGTACACTGGAGCCAACGGATTCATTGCCGCACCGGGCCGGATTCGTTCGTGATCGCGCCGCGAGTCTACCGGAAAATCCCATGGATTTAGGTCCGAATCCCACATCGGAGGCGTTCTTGGACGAGGTGGTATTGGGTTCTCCTTCTGGCTTTCCAGCGAGGCTACCCGGGTAGTCAGGTCTTGCATAAGCGCCATTAAATCTTGCAGGACGGTCGCCTCCACAGCTACAGTGGATCTCGGCCCTTCCGCAGGCGGCACTGCTTCGGCTCGACCCATTAATTCAGGCTCATCAGCCGCTGTTGGAACCTGCTCCCGCCGGTCCTTTGTTTTGGGCACCGCCCCTTGAGCCGCTGGAAGCTCTGCGTGGCTGGTTGACGGCATAAAGGGCAAGTCCGGCTGACCAGTAAATGATAGGTCACGCAGGCTTTATGGAACTCATGTCCGCACGCCAACGTTTATACGGACGTTCCATCATTTTGTGCCTGCTGGCAGATGACGCATAATGCCGTGGGCCCTACTTCCGAACGCAACCTGCGCTTGTCTGGCGTGCGTTTGGTCGACATCTTCGCTAAATAATGTGGGTCTGCGTGTCAGAAAGCTGAAACAGAAATAACTATATAAAAAGAACTTAAAACTATGAATATTAAGGGTAAGTTATGTGCAAAAAGAAACAAATATAAAGATATGTGAGTGGCCGTCGGTGGCGAACCATATAACACCCCTATCAAAAAAAAGGTATGTAAGAAAAAAACAAAAAAAAAATACAAATAGGGACTCTAATATCATTTGGCTTTACTAGTCATACAATGGCGGTAAACCACCAAAGTATAATTCAAAAGCAGGACCAAACGATATTGATGTCCAAAGACAACACACGTTCGGAAGTTATTAGACTTGCTGGGGCACGATTAGTGCAAAAGCCCTCGGGAGTTACCTACCCGCCAATAATCTTGACACCTTGTGGGGACACCTAGAGACGATGGACTGTCTCGTGCTCACGACTGATGATACAGCCGGGCATTTCGGGGCCCCATGTTGGGCGCCATTTGTAGTGAATTAAATGTTTCAAATGTCCGTAAAGGACTGCAGCGATGTTCTGCTGCCTCGGCAGAAGAAGATGGAGATATCTGCCGAGAATGCCCTCGTCTGGGGACGCGTGAATGCGCTGGCAGGCTAGCATTGCGGTGTCGTGGGGTGGGTTCATTTCCCCAGCACAAGGACCCACTACGAAAAATTTCGCACTCACGAATTTCTTGTGGTCAAACTAAAACGAGGCGACCGAAGTCGCAAAAAGTGTAGGTAACTACACCGAGAGAAAAAGGACTTGTTCCGAGAACAAGTGGAACATGTAAAAAGGGACGGACTTAGGGTAACTTCGTCGTTACCCGACGAAGCTCAGGGCCCACAAATGAGAGAAGGGCAACCAGGTGGTGATGGAGCCCCTTCGCACCCACCCAACCGGATTTAAATCCATATTTGTTGCAGTGGCCAGGTATTCCTCTTCTGAGTGGAAAACTCATACAACTTGACTTGTATAAGCTTTCCCATCAGAAGAGGAGTACCCCGGTGACCAATTTATGCCATAGAATTATGCAATTCGATTGCATAACTCTATGTCATAAAGAGGCACTCTGCTTGGGCCACTCAACCCGCGACGTCACCTGAAACAAAAGAAGGATTAAAGAGTACTCGGCGGCTGGCTCATGTTTTGAGGTGGAAGCCTGCCACCGTACCGGGTCCTTAACCCGGTTAGAATTGGAAGAAAGGAAAGACCGAAGGGTATGGTATTAATTCATTTTTTTATTTTTTTGTTATATATATACATATATATATATATATATATATATATATATATATATATATATATATATATATATATATATATATATATATATATATATATATATATATATATATATATATATATATATATATATATATATATATATATATATATATATATATATATATATATATATATATATAATTATTTTTACGGTTTGTTTTTATAAAATTTGCCTTTCTCTAGTGCTTTTTCTTGTTTAAGTAATTGCTTAAATACAACGATTAGAGATTAAAGATCAACTTCTCTAGCATTTCTTGTTCTGAATGTACTCGTATGTATTAAAAACCAAGTCTCTTCTCTCTTGGATGTTAAACGATTATACTCGTATGCTAAATATTAATTCCTGTTCACATCAAGTGCAAACGTTATATGCAAATATCAGCTTGCTCAATGCGTATGCGATCTTGCTCTAGCGTTTCGGATGTTATTGTCGTACGTTAAATATTGGATGCATAAAAATTTGATCGCTATTTAATGTCAGAGGACCTCAATGTTTTTTTTTTCTTTTTTTTTATAATGTTTTTGACTTTTGACTAGAAATATTTATCATTATGAACATCTCTTTTTTTTTGTTTAATTGATTACAAGAACTACCTAAAGCCGTAGTTTTTACTTTTTTTTTATAATTTAGATATTTCTTAATTTATTTCAAAGTGTCGTAGAGCATTTTTAAACGAAAGAGTAAAATTTTCATAAATATTTATTTTTTATTTATTTAAATGATTCAAGCAGAAATATTTTTATGAATTCTTTTTTTTAAATGGAAAACATTCAAAAAAAGACTTGATAAAAATGGAAAAACATGCAAAGAAAAATTTGATAAGAAAGGGTACTTACCCAGACCTCCTCCTACGAGCGCTCGTGTTCGGGGCGGGTAAGGGCCTGAGACTATTTAGGCAATTATTAAATTTTTTTTAAAATTTAGATCTCTACTGATCTCTTGCTGCGGTCAACAAATCTTCTCCGACACGTTTTACGTATGATTAAGACAACAAATTAGTTAAAGTGTTCTACGTGAACTAAAATTTAGGTTGATTGAAAAGTAACTGGTTGCTGTTCCGAACTCCGCTTTGCACCAATTTGGTTTCCGATACTTGAGTTGCTTCCGATATTTGCATGAATTTGCCTCAATGCTTTTTCCGATTGTCGAGGAACAGAGGATGAAACGTAAGATACATAGGCGAATAGATTCGCGCTTCCAAACTCGATATCTTGCACTCTGCTGCCCACACGGAAAATTGAATGGGAACGAGAGAAAATTTATCGAGAGATGACCGGAGCAACTAGATTTATGCACCAAATTCACTGTTATTCCCGTTACAATTGCGAATTCTGCGGCACTGAACATTGGGATTATGTTTTACTGCTGCAGATCTTACAGATACTTTCCGCTAAAACCTCTGAAGATTCACCGAGAGAATATGTGAATGGCGTGCACTGCTTAGGTCGCGACTTCTTAGTTTTCACACGAATTTCGACTATCTCGAATTATTCGGCAAATTACTTGGCATAGGAAATAATTACAAATCCTAAAATATATTCAATGGCGGGTTACGGGTTGATGCTTTTTTAATGGCGACGACACACACGCACACACGGAACGTCAACCAGACTTTTTGATCCCATATATTCCGACGGCTTTCCGACCACCCAACGGGTTTTATTCAAAGAGATATTCTCGTCCACAAGGTTTGAAAAGTTTGCACAAAATAATACATGGGAAATCCGCGCTTATAACATTTCACAAGATTTGTTTAAAACGGGCCAAATGATCATCCTCCGCGGAAACGACCACCTCACTTAAAGCTTGCCGCCGGACTCCCCAAAATCTCTTGGCGACAGCACCAGCAACACAAGCAAATGCCACTCCCGCTATCGCTGGCATTTTCTTCTTCACCATCCTTTCTCGCTTGTTTTCATCTCGCTTGCGACTCGTTACAACGAAATGAAGAGGATGTTCAAGAATGCTAAAATTGATTACTATGCGTGGGTGGGTATGCATCGGTTGCCCTGTAGTATCTGATGCAGTTTTTGCGAGAATGTTTGGATGGACTATTACACAGTCTCGTACAAGTGTTGCATGAGTCGAAGGTTTTGTATGAGTCGGATGCGTTGCATGAGTCGGATGCGTAGGCAGCGCAGTATGTGTAGTATGGGTTAAGTGTGTTGGATGCGTTTCGAAGCTTTACCATTTGAAAGGGATTTTGTGTTGCTTGATTGCTGGATTTATGTGAGGGTAAATGTTCGTACGTATTGAATGAATGCTGAATGCAGTTTGTTTTGCTGTGAGGAAAAATGTTGTTTTTAATGCATTTATTATTTCTCTTTCCTCTTTTTCTCAATTAATTGTAGTAATAATTTGTTTCTCTCTTTTTTATTGTTTTTATTCAAATAATGATAATTATCTTTGAAGAAACACACATCATTTTTGGAATATAAAATCATGTTTCTTTGGTGTTCTCCCTTTTGACTAGGTTTTTGATTTCGTACCATATTGAGGATATGCTGGGATTTAGGATTGGTGTAAAACATGTTAAATATAAATGTGCCATTTTGGTTTTTGTAGCCTGCAACGCCGGGAATTTTCAGCAACGTGTCGCATACGTCTTCGATGTAAGGAAATTTTTCACCGGTATATTCGTAATAATCATTACGGATATCCTCTATTGTCGCTCCATCATTAGCTCGCGAAGTGATAATACTGCAAATAATTGCATCAAACGGAATTTGATCGTCTGATAAATTATTTGCAGAGTTCTCTGACGTAAGGCTACAATCGGCCACAATAGCCATTTTTTCTAATTCTAAACAATTAAAACACTGCAACACGAAACAGTGAACTACACAGAATGAAAGACGATTTCATTATGTTAGGGAGAGGTACAGATTATCCTTTTTTTATTCAAAACTCTCGCAATTCATTGTACTATACTGTTCATAGGATTGTATAGTGATGAGCATATTGTTTAGAGGATTGAATTTCATGAACCTGGTTCTTGAATTCCCCTCTAAATTGTATAACAGCCGATTATTTCGCCAGTCCCATATTTTCACGTCTTTTCTAATAGAATAAGCAACAAAATCATGTATCGGATGGAAGCATATCGAAGGAATGATGTTGTCGAATTCGGTTTGATATCCATAGAACTCTTGCACTCTTGAACCTTACCTGCTCGATTACTACAATTGGTCACCGTTCACCGCTGGCCCCACCATCGTGTAGGACTTCTTGACTTAGGTCTGGTCCTGGGTACCTTGTTGTTACATCAGCTCCTCGGCTTACGCCTGGCCAGTCTTCATCGGTCGCAGTTCAACGCTGGCGAAGCCACGCAGAGCAGGTCAGCAGGAAAGGTTGCGGCACCAATTCGGGGAACTGCTTCGTTTTTTTTAGGTCACCGCCACGCTAGAGGAGAAAGCCCATTTTTGCGACGAAGCGTGGTCCTTCCAGGAACAGTGTCCCAAAAAGCAACCGAAAAGTACCACCAATGCCACCTACACCAGAACCAGTTAGGGGATCCTACACCCTCGAGGACCTAGCCATGGGACTGGTGAATTCTGAATACATCAACCTTTTAGTTGCATTTGTAATAAATATACGAATTAGAACGTTTAAAAAAACCATAATCCAGGCCTTTCCTAAGTCCATTCGGAAGAATCTTTTCAGTTGTTTCTAAGACAAGGGGCGATTGCCAGCCCTATGGATCAAGAGTGGTTGGAACCATTATTTATAGCATTATAAAATAACAAATATAACATTGGCGTAGCCGGTTTTGGATTCCAAACTAGATACAACTAGGCATTTTTTGGATATTCTCGAGTACCCAATGGAATTTTTACCTACACTCATCCAGACGACACAACTGTCGAACACTCTAAAATAATTGCACTTTAAGAAACACAGATTCTTCCAGAGGAAAGGATAAATACAGATTAGCCGGTATGCCTTCGAATAAATTAATAGGCATGGACAACGAAGCAGTAGTACAACCGGGCACATCTGAAATTATCTTATGGGGTGGAAAACGTACGCAATAGCAAGTGGGTCTACCACATCTCAAGATTTTAAGGCACACCGAGACTCCTACCCACCCCTCGTTAAACAAGCACTTTCATATAACGATAGCATCAAACGGGCTCATCAAAACCATTTAAAGCTTATCGAGGGATTCAAAGAACAAACGAAATTGTTTGAGGAAGAAATTAAAGTTTGTGCTTGATTCTCGGTGGACTGGACCAACAATCTTGACCTATCACAATGTTTTCCCACACTAATAAATCCCCAATACTGGGAACTCACTTTGGTTAACAGTGCATTTTGGAATATTTCAATGAACTTGTCCCACATGCTCCTTATGCCCAGGGCAGATTCAGACAAAAAAATAAACACAATAGCTGATTATGCAAAAGAAACCTAATCGATGACATAGATGATTCCACTATTCTCTGGCGCCCCCATTCCATTCAAAGTGCAAGACCTACAAAAATTTAAGGGTTGCAGCAAACAACTCTGGCAGTACCTAGACACCCAAGCACGCGTAGTCTTCATTCAGATCTTTCCCACTCGACTCTGGGGTGAAGCATACCAACTTATCTCCTTTAACTTCCCCGCTAACAAAGAAGCTACTAAGGAGCTACTCTCAAGGGTATATCTGCCGAGAGAAAATGACCAGGCACTGAAAAATAGTTTATTCACAGCAAAACAAATTCCAACTTAATTACTCCTCACATACACATCACGTTTGAGGTAGATAGTTAGGCGCTGTTAAGAAGCGGCCACACAACCCTTCCCAAAGACATCATGGAAGCTCACCAACGAGCTGGTGGAAGATTTTGCCAAAGGGGTTTTCAAACGAGCAGTCACCAACCCATACCTTTGCCAATATCTGCTAACACAGGAAACCAAAACCTTTGAGGACCTAATAGGAAAAGGCTCGAACATAGAAAAGCTGCAGCAGGAAGCATCACCTACGTGAATCCACCCCCAACTGCTTTACCACAAGTTCATTGGCACGGCTCCATTAAGCCCCAATTCCCAACGACTGTTAGGTCAGAACAGCGCATTAGTCCCAACACAAGGAGTGCCAATAAACACTCCCTTAAGTAACTTTTATGTACCACACTCAGAATTTGTAAATCTTTGTGGTCAGCAGCACCAGACCATCCTCATGTCCAATATTGCACCACAGCTTCAACTCTTAAGCTCTGGGTGGTTATCAGCATCAAATAGCCCCACCCCAATATGAACATCTAACCTAGTTCAAAGAGTAAAAGAGAGGGACACACCAATTCTGAGTACCTTGGTCACAAAAATCCTCTATTTTGCGCTACCTGCAAAGAGTTTGGACACGACCAGAGAGACTACAAGACTAAACTCCATCCAAAAGCCCAAAATAACACATCCGATGCTCCCAGAGTCTACCATGTCCAAGTAATGTGCGAGTTCTGCGGGAGAAGAACGCACACGGTAGACGATTGCGTCAACAAAAAGATGGGAACTAAGAGCTCAGGGAAACGGGTACAGTTGAGCTTAAAAATCCCCGGCTCGACAACAATAGGCATTAATGAGGGAACTAGTAAGAGAATGCCAGTTAAAGGCAGACCTCAATATAAACCAAAACTTACTAAAGAACAAACAACTATATTCAACTTTATCACAGCCTCTTTGCAACTAGATATAAGTTAAAAACACACAGACTCTATTCATTATCGACACGGCTGCGGAAATAAGCCTAATCAAAAAAGAGGCATTAAAGACCTACTGCCAAATCAACGAACACAAGAAACTGAGATTGGTAAGTCTTTTGGTGAAGAGGAAACCTTTGGCTCTGCGCAAGGCAATTTCCAAATCTCCACCACCCTACCTTGTACGTTCATAGTGAGGGTCCCAAGAGAAATCTAACTTTCCCCCAGCTAGGCAAAGCTCGGAGGAATTCGCAATTCCACTGGAAGCCTCAACAGGAGAAGTCCAGCAACAACGAAACGCGACTGAGGCTTCAGAAGGCACAAGCACACAATCTCTAAGGTCAGCCCTATGTGTGGAGTCCCGATCAGCACGAGCTTATGCTGGATTCATCAGTCCTATTCAGGCTTTTACGGGTATGGCCCTAGTTAGGGCAATGGATACTCCACAACACCATAACTCACCTGAGACACTGACAAACACAAGCACATGGTCTTCCGGGCCAGCCCAATGTGTGAAGTCCCCAAAACGAAAGACTGATGTTGAGTATGCCCAAGACGAATGTCAACAGGTGATCTGGAGAGAAATCATTACGCTTCAACCATGAAGCCGAAATTTGATATAAATGCCGATAGTGTTAAAGCAGAATATGCTGTTCTCCAGCATAGACATAGCTGATGGCGCCTAAATCACCAACTCCATAGTAAGCCCTAGCTACCTTGTTAAAGGGATTCTCAATGCTAGGGAAACTCCTTTCACAATAGAGAGGTGGTTTCTTTATACAACACACAGACTACAAAAAGTCAAAGGTACAACCGAATGATACGATAAAACAAGTGGGTTACTCAAGTACAACCCAAAGTGAACAATTACCCCCCAACAAAATTATGCGCACAGCATTACTCAAGCAGGAACTAGTTCTATACCTCAATTCAGAAGAAAAAACCGCTATCACCCAACTATATGGAAAATTTGATGACATTTTCTTTTTACCCAGTGATAAACTGAGCTACACAAAAGCACTCAGCTGCGAAATCCCACTAATCAAAGACTAGACACTCATTAATAAAAAGATGTACAGACTAAGCCAGCCGCCGAAGGAGATAATCTACTCCCAACTCAAAGAAATGCTGGAGAATGACATTGTCCGGGCCAACAAAAGTCTTTGGAGCTCCACTTTTTTGGTCGTACTGAAAAAAAGCAAGATCCGATGGCTCTAAAAAATAAAGAGTCGTAGTCGACTTTTGCAAATTAAATGAAAAAACTATAGGAGACGCTTTTCCTTTTCCACGTATCGAAGAAATCAGTGCCCTGGGCCTAGCCAGTGGTTACCATCAAGTATTGGTACAACCCAAGTATCGAGCCAAAACAGCCTTTACCACCAAGTACGGGCGTTACAAGTTTAAGCGTATACTGTTCGGTCTGAAAGGAGTACCGGCCACCTTTCAGCGGATGATGAAGTACATCCTAACTGGCCTCCAGTGGTTCGATTGTCTCGTTTACCTGGATGACATAGTCGTCTACGGGAAAAACCTGCCCGACCGTATAATAAAACTTTGGAAGATAATCAGCCATCTCCGATTGAGCCCACGCGGACCCAAGCAAGACAAACTGCGTACGAGAATTTCTCATCCTCAATACGGTTCGGAGACTCCAATCACTCTAAAGACTGGTAAACTACCACGGAAAATTCATCCCAACCTTTCAAAGACAGCATAACCACTCACCAATCCCAACGCAAATATGTAAGGTTCATCTGGATAGAAAAGTGCATGGACGAATTTCAGCAGCTAAACAATGCATTAGTGGAACCTCCCTACTTGCCTCTTCCAATTTTTCATAGCCGTTTCATCTAATCACCGATGCCAGCAACTAAGCCCTAGGCATGGCCTTGCCACAGGGGTAAATAGGTAGATATCAGCCCATAGCTTACGCTAGCTGCACTTTCAACAAAGCGGAGCGAAACTACTCCACTATTAAGAAAGAACTCCTGGCGATAATGTGGGCAACCAAAAATTTCAGATGCTACTTTCAGGGAAGATGCTTTACTGTGTATATGGACCACAAGCCTTTAAAAGGAATCTTTAATGTGAAAGACCATGTTGCGAGCGTACTCTCCAATTAAACTAAATCTTATTTTCAACAGCCGGAGGAAATGTTGCGACCGAACAAATACCACCTATATACTCACATACAAGCAAGAACATACGCCTATTCTTATCAAAGCATATACTTGTCGTCCAATGGGCATACGCCAGATCAATCAGCAATTTACTTCATACGTACATGGCAATTCACTTCATACGTACATGGTAAGCTTCACCACGATCAAGCACATAAGCTTAGGGGTGTGCGTCAAGCGAAGTGAAGCCGAAGAGAGAGAGAGAGAGAGAGAGAGAGCCAAAAATGAAAAAAAAGCTTTCACTCGCTCAATTTCCCCAATTTTGTCGTCAAAGTTTACAAACGAGACAGAGAGTAAGAGCTTCCGTGGAATGGGAGCTTACATGTTGCATATTCGGCAAAATATGGAACAAAAGCTTGTTTCGCGGCCATATATAAACAGTTTATGGAGTACAGTCAGTCAGTCTGTATTCAAGGCTAGTAAGGGAACGTGCTGCTACCCATTTATTGTTAACAATGTTCGAGAAATAGAAGTGCTGTTCAGTGTACGACTAAGTGGTAAGGGGTGAGGTGTTGGCTACAGCCGCGATCCTTAATCGGCCTTTTGGCGTTTCACGCCGTGTGGCCACCCCGTTCCACAAGCCCGTCTTCTTAGTTCCCTCTACAGGCTGGGCCTCACCTGTGAAGTGCTATAAGTTAAGGTGAAAGTGAAAAGCGCTTGACCCAATATATTTGGTTGTAAATGATAAACGTTTTGAAAAATGAACAATGTAATAAAATTAATTCTCTTAAATTAACTCTCGTCTTTGTTGATTTAGTTTAGATGGATAGAGTAGCAGGTAAGTGTCTTACAGCGAGTTCCCTCCCTGGGAGCTTTGATGATACATAGGGTATACTGGTTAGGCAACAAAATTGGCGCAGCCGGTAGGATATCAGTTTTGCAGAGACCACAATGTAGCGCATCGTGTAGCAAATTTAAATGGGCTGAAAATCAATTTTCCCAGCCGGTATCTGAAACCCTCCAACTCCTGTATAACACCATTGCTACTCATACTGTCCATCAAACTAGACCAAGGTTCTTAAAAAAAAATCAAACAATAATTTTAACTATTTAAGAAAGAAAAAATATATTAATATCCAAATAAAGTATTGATGCTACATATACTTTGCCTAAAATTAGATTGATTTCCCCAGCAAAATAAAAATAAAACAGTCATATTAATCGTTTAATTAACAAATACAAGCACTGCTCATACTGATCATGTACCCAGATTAGCCTCTAAAAGAAACAGATAATTATATTGACCATTTTAATAACCAAAATATAATATCAATATACAAATATAATATTAACCCTACTCATGCTGTCCATAGAGTAAGATCAGTCCTGAAATCAAATAGTCCTATTGAACATTTAACTAACCAAAAAATAATATTAACATAAGCACAGAAACCTTCAATCCATATTCTTCATTCATACATCTTAAATCTCATTTTACTTATCTGAAGGTCATTCAAATTAACTCCTAACTCATTCAAACACAACGTACAATTTACAAAAGATATAATGTTTCAGTCAGCTAGCCTGCAAAACACAAAACGTTACAAGTAAATATTAAACACAAATAAGCAAAACGAAAACTTAATAGCATGCCCATTGTTATCAAAATACGATACCATTTATCACTCTAACTACATAAACAATACGCGTACCCACATGCATAAAAGAAGTCTTATCTCTTGAATCGAATGAGCATTCGAATTGCCTGAGATGCAATTAAAAGAGCAAACGAAAACAAACATTTAACTGTAAATTAAATTAATAGACATCTGGGCAATAATTTTTAAATTCAATAACATTAAAGAGCAAACGAAATAAATAAACTGCGCTGAACAAATACAAAGAATAATTTACATGAGAATGGCAATTTCCCAGGGCAAATAACCATGAACTTAAATTAATTCCAAGCTACACTGAAACATCCAAAGTATGCAAACTACGAAACAATCGAATTTCTAGTTGTTGGAACAATACAAAAATGTAAACAATTTTACCCCAAAACCAATTATCTCTTTCAAGTTCCACTATAATTTACTCTCAAATCACCAAATTTACATCCAGCACTAAACGTGCGATTTCACAATGTCAGCAGTAAGAAAATGGAAAAAGTGGCAGTTAAGTCGGCAAACTCCGGCGAAACTCCAAACCAAAACCATCAGCAGACACGCCTTTTCTTTGTCTAATTTGCACAATCGCTGGAATTAAATCCAGTAGATTTAACAACAGCCTCTGAGCCGTTGACATAAGCTGTCGACGGACACGCTATTTTTGTTATAAGTCCTCAAAGAAAGAAATAATAGCCTCTGAACTGCCCGACTTCAACTTTCGGTAGACACGCTACATTTAGTATTAAGTCATATGCAAAACAGTCATCGATTAACCATAATAACCTTCCCCTTTTACCACCACAAATGGATAATAAAGTATGTAATAAACAACTTAAGCCAATTAAATGCATACACCTTAAAAGCTCTTCCTCCTACACAATCTCACAGCATAGATGGATTAAAAACGCCCTGCCCACTACGAAATGCACTAAGCCGACTTAATTAAAAACAAATGCTCTTCAAGGCAATTAGCAGCTAACCACGACTTAGTACATACATTTCATACACTTCATATACTCCCTAGCAATTAGCGCATGTGAAAGCTACAATATATCGCTTCATTCAATTTTCTCATGCGTCATCGCAGAAGCAATGCTAATCATATGTGAGCAAAAACAATCACATAAACCTTCAATCCATGATTCAAACTCCCATTATCAACATTAACCATATACTTGTATATTAAGGGGAAAGTTTATTTATCACACTCATTATCTCGCACCCTATAAAGCCAGGATACATCAATGGAAAGCTATTCTCTCGGCAATGGAAAGCTATTCTCTCGGCAAAACTTCTTTCGAAGCGAATCAACGTAACGATCATGTGAAATATTCATTCCCCGTTTACATATTAACTCGTTCCCAATAAATAGCCGCTAAAGCTTTAACCATAATTCCTATTGAAACTTCCCTACTAACCTATTCGCACAAAAATTTAAGAAAATGCTAGCATTAGCTTACATAAAGAGCTTTTGCTATAGCATTAAAGAAAGTAATTCAATAGAATATTAATAAACCATGAATGGAATAAACAAACGAATTTCTTTGCACATTTAAACTATTTTGAAAATCGTTCACATTGAATGCTCACTAACGCTAACTGTTTATAAGTTACTAAAACCTGCACTAATCAAACAATAACACACTAATAATAACCACTGACCAAACAAAACGTCGAATTCTATCTTTGGCAATTACTATTAATAATTACAATTACAGTATTTAAAAAAAATATATACAAAAAGAAATGCAAAATATGCAATAATATGATATCAAAAATAATTTTGAAATAAGTAATGATAAAAATAAAAGCAAACCATTAACTTACGAAAAAACGGCATTAAGTGTTAACATAAAGTGAAGCCGATTAAAAGTAAATTTGACTTCCGGCATCTTTTAAATGAAAAAGAAACTAACAGTTTATTCTCAAGAAAAAACTATTTAGGACCGGAAAGTATGTTCAGTATATTCTTCAACATTATAGTAAAATGAAGTAATTTATAATCCTGTAGTTTACGGCAGAACTAAACGTAACACTATTCCATTATTGTATGGAATCAAATGAAATATTAACGTCTTAATTTATAATTGTATCAAATGAAGCACAGATTATTTACTGTATAGAATCAAACCAAACACGAACTTTTTGACTTAAAATTTTATCAAACAAAAATAATAGTGAATAATTATACTGATTAATGATTGAAGCAAACAAAATATTAAACCATACCAGATCTTAGCTCATTGTAATCAAAGAAATTTTAAAGTATCAGTACAGTAACTTATGATTGAATCAAACAAAACATTGTATGAAATCAAACTTCAACTTATTAATTTATAATTGTAGTAGTTTATGAAAGCAACATATTAATTAACATTAACTCAAGGTACCAAATAAAATATTAAAATATGGTACATAATTGTATAAAGTCAAATCTTAACTTAGTAATTTTTAATTGTAGTAATTTACAAATGCAAAACTGACATGTATTACATATTAATTAGCATTAACTTATGGTACCAAGCGAAATATTGTCATATTGATTTGTGATTGAATCAAGCAAAGCATTGTATAGAATCAAACCAAACATTAACTTATTAATGTATAAATGTAGAAATTGATAATTATAACATTGACTTGTAACAACATATTAAGTAACGTCAATTGGAAGAGGTAAGCGGTAAGGAAAGCCGAAACTTCCGGCGTAAGCATTCTTTCGCTTAATGTCCCCAGTTTCGCTGGGGAAAGCTAAAGCTAAAAGCATTCTTTCGAAGCCAAAAGCTTGAGCAAAAAGCACTCTTTCGCTCATTTCCCCAGAAGAAGCGGGGAGGAAAAAATTTCGTGGAACGAGGGCGCACGCGTTCGGCTACTCAGCACCTTTAAAGAAAATTTAGGTTGAAAGCTCACGAAAGAACAGTATTTAAAGTTCTTGGGCAAAGCATGCCAGCCAGTCTTGTTCATGTCTTTTTCAAATCTAAAAGGCCAAAAGGGAGTGTGCTGCTACCCATTCTTCAGGTACATCAAGTGATTACGCGGTTGAAGTTTGAGTTGGAAGCGCTGTTCGGTGACCAACAAATTGGTGAGGGGTGAGGTGTTGGCTTGCGCCGCGATCCTCAATTGGCCTTTTGGCGTTCCACGCCGTGTGGCCACCCCGAACCATTAACACGTCAATTTGATTCTCTTCAGGCTCAATATTGATATAAGTCTTCAATAATTTAATATGTAAAATGTAATGTGAAAAAAATAAGAACAGAGAAAATATAATAATTAATAAAATAAACGTTTGCCTTGGTTGATTTAGTGAAGATGGATCGAGTAGCAGGTAAGTATGTTACAAGGAGTTCTCTCCCCGAACCCTTGATGATGTATATAAGATACACATCAAATCGAGCTCCCAGTTCATACCAGTATACATAGGGTATACTAGTTATGTAACAATCCGACTACTTGGTTAGTCAGGTTCCACCACAAACTGTCCAAATTTGATAATCGTATCGAATATAAACCAGGAAAATACAACACCAATGCAGATGCCCTGTGCATAATTTCGCAAAGTGCACCTGACCCGGAGGTGAACAAAGCCCAGCTGAATGTGGTTACCTGCACCAGGGGACAGAAGAATGATCCCAAACCTCCACCAACTGATTCAGAATATGAGTCACTCTATTTCAGACACCCAAAAACAAATCCAGGAATAGCAGAAATCAATCCCCACTGATAAATCCTGATCCCTGAAAACACATGTCCCGCAGACGCCAATACATGAACAGTGTGGCTCTAACGTCACCACCCATACTCCTGCTGGGCAAAGAATACCAACCTTATGCAGAACATGCCTTTTACGATAAAGAACACTAACCCCACACAGCCCATGCCTTGTTCGATTAAATGACTTAGTGTTCCGCTCTGGGGCTGAGAGCACTCATCCCTTCAATATCATGCAGCCCCGTTTCTTTCCTCAGATAACCCGAAAATATTGAAACTAGACCTGTCCCACTGAAATCCGCAAATAATAGTAGCAGGATCTAACCACTAGCATCCAAAATTCAACCACCATGTCCACAACCAGAAATCCTGATGCCCAACCTTACCCTTGAGAATCTCACTAACCAAACAAACCTTACACCAACACCCTAACCCCCCACCTCCAAGCCGAAATCAAACTTACCCTCTCGAAAAGCGGCTCGATCTTTCCAACTAGTGTAGTAAGATTCTAGCCAGTAAAAACACGTCCCTTAATCACTGCCTATTGTTGCTAACTAACTAATGAGATTTGTGTAGCTTTCCAAGCAACAAATCTCATTTAGGGCTCCATAGTCATGTTACCTAGCAGCCGAATTGTTATATCAAAGACGTAAATAAACAAGGAAAACCTTTCAGCCAGTCAGACTAAAGTCCAAATAAAACCATAACTAACAAACATGTAACATTAATATTATCAATAACATTATTATCGCCATAAATATTGTACGTACAGATTTTAAAAATCCATACTATTCACCCATTGTATGTCCATACGATTAGCGTGGCTGGCCCTTTGCAGCTTCCATAGTCTTACAATCGTTGAGACCCCCGGCTCTTAAAAAATTTCATACAGCTATGTTGCGAATCCCGACGTACCGGCGTTCTCCCATTCGCAGCTTCAAAGTGGCGCCGTAACATCTCCACCTTCTTTTGGGCACATATACCTTTACCTCGGTACATTTATTTATTTTTATTAACATTTAACAATTTTCTTATAACTCTTGTTTCCCATCATCCATAGATTCAATCACCCTTTAAAAGTGATATCCGTCGTAATTTCCCCCACTACGGAGTGACGAGTTCCATCCGCCGTGATGAAAAAGGTAGTAAAATACTGGATTTGGTCCGCGTGAGTCGCCAGCACCTCTCCTGCAAAGTCGGCTGATATGCAATTCACACTGGCTCCAGTATCGACCGAGCCTACCAGTCGCTTTTACAGGAGGTGAACTGACGTGTATGGCTGAAGGTCACCCTTCAATAATTCGTCTAAGTGTATTGCCCACAACGCCTTCCTCGACGGCCTGACCCTGCGCATCCGACGCGTGGCTCGCTTCCTTCGCGCAGGAGTAGTTGTAACCATCTCCTCATTGAAGATGCGCTGACGAGTAGCTAGATAATCCCGCAGGCTGACGTGGAAGGGTTTAAGATGCCAAGGGACCTTCATCTGGTAACCATTCCCCAGCGCATCCGCCTCGACAACGTGCAACGTTGGCTGCGAAACTTCAGGAGAACTGTGTATGGCGGTACAATTCAGCAAGTTTGGAGTCGTCTCTGGGGCTTGGTTGCACCTAGCAATGGGTTCGGTATCGGCTTGTTCAGGTTCTAGGAGTGCCGGTGGGTTGTTGCGGCACTCGCTGGCAAGTTTTTTTGTAACTTGCAGTCTGCGCAATCTGGTACGTATGCATCTGCTTTTCCCCAGCGGTAAAAAAAGACCGTCGGTTCCACTGGACATGCAGAGAATCGGTGTCCCGGTTGTCGGCAGTTCCAACAGACCGTCAGACTTGTAACTACTTCAAAAAAAGATCGGTCGATCATTGGTTCAAACTCGTGCTCCAGGGGGGCTCCACGCATCGGGGCGTGTATCGGATCGTCACTTATGTGATCCGCTGTCGCTAGCTCCGCAGTATTGTAACTTTGTGGATTATGTCCTGTCATGCAAGGTTGTGGACGAAACGTTCCTCGCCGTTCATATAACCGTTCTTGCCTACGGGCATGGAGGCGTAATCCCTGTACGGTGTAAATTGGCGCATGAAGGAGACTATTTTAAAGTTTCCAACGCATATTCTCCCTGATGATTCCCACCAGTTCGTCTCCGGGCTTGGGTGTTCGTAACCAAGTGCTTAGTAGCAGTATACTGGTATAATACTGGTCGAATGGTTCGTGGGCGCCTTGCTTGCATTTCCTTAGTTATTCCTGTAATTCCTTTTCAGTGAGACTGTCGTCAAAGTGGTTGCGAAAAGCTGCACAGAAGGAATTCCAATCGGGGCGTGGTATTGATTCCTTGAAGCTCCAGTGCCACTCGGCAGCATCTCCGCTGAACAAGAGGTGTGCATGTCCAAGGAAAGCCGAGAAGTTGCCCCCTAGAGCCTGAATTCGAAACAGAAACCGGTCCACCGGTGTCGTCGAGTGAAAGCCGGTGAAGCTCAGTCGCCAACTCTCCATGATGCTTGGCGTAGGGTCTCGGATTGGTGTTGATTCATTCGCGGAGCGATTCGCATCATTGGTTGGCCTGCTATAAGGAACCGATTTGTGCAGTGCAGGTATTAGTAGGGGTACGGTGCTGTAATGCGGTCGATACTCTGGGGTTCTGGGATTCATTCCCGAGCTCCTTTGAGGGAGGTTCCAATCATCAGCCGGTCCAGGGTTGGGCATAGCCGGCGGGGATTTGGCTCCCAGCCAGGCGAAGTTCTTACACGGCTGGGGTTGGCTGATCCGGATGTCCTAGAAACCCCTCTCTAAGTGTGCAATCCTCTCGTACAACCCTTGTAACAAGGACATAATCGTGTCGTTGACGGTGTTGTTTCATCGCGCTGTTGGGGCATCGACCGGTGCTCTTGCAACTGCAGCTGGAACAAGTGTCCGCACTCGAATCGCACACTTGATACGCCCTCTACCACGTCCTCGAAGCATATCCCACAGTTAGCTGGTTGCACCGTCTTGGAGCGGGTCCACTGTTTATCCGGAGTCCACTTTGTCTCCATTGTTGGTTTCGTCTAGGTTTGGTAATAGCAAGTATTAGAGAAAAAAACTGCTCCTAACTAAAAAAACTATGTAATATAAAAAACTTATTATAAATTTTAGTGGCCGATAGTGGTGAGCTAACGCATCTATATAAAAAAATTCGTTTAATTAACTCTTTCCTTTCCAGCAGCACCAACTTCTCCATAGGGAAATGAGAGCGAATGGTAGTCTGCCGAGAAAAGGGTGCTTCCTGCCGGTTTAACAAAACTTATCCCCTTATGGTAGCGTTACCGTAACAAGCTTTGTAAGCGGTCAAAAATCCCGACACGTGAAAGCATTTCGGGCTTCGCAACTTAAGCATACGCCCCCGAAAGTCGAACCGAAACTACTCATCTATCACGCATAAAAAAATTAAGTAGAATTCTTCTGCGATATAAAGGCAAGGTAGCCTTCTATTTTCTTGAGAGTCCAGGCTGATAGGAGAAACCCATCTGGCAGAAGGTTCCATCAAGAAAATAGAAGGTCCTTACAGGTTCTACACCGGGACAACACATCGGAAGGATTCTGTTGCGAAAAAATATAAAACAAAGGAGAGCAGAAGCTACATCTCACGTGAAGTGACTGCATGTGTGTGTAACACAACTACACTGCTCCTGTCTGTGGGGCTCGAGTACCAAGGTACCTTATATCCTCCGTGAAGGACCAACTAGCCAGAAGACGCGAATCTTTTACCCCTAAGGATGTTTTTGGGCCCACGTTGGGCGCCATTTGCTGATTTGCTGATTTGCTGTTCAAAACACTTAAACGAAATCGGCGCCGACCTCTCATCGGTTCTAGACGTGAAGTCTTTGGACGTGACAATAGACTGTATCTTACAGATCAACAAGTCCGGACACACTTAGTCTACTCCGAGGCAGCTGCTGGCTAGCTAGCTACTTCGAAGAGGAGTTCGGTCGCAGGTTTTACGTGAAATACAAAAACTCAGCCACCGGTTCACATGCTCGTTTTAAACGCGTCGAAAATACAACCATACGGAAAAGAAACCCACTCTACTTTATTCCGTACTCACTTCTATTCAGACAACAACAAAACTAGGGTTAAATCCTCATTTCCGAATATCACCGACGCGGTACCATAAAATATACTACGTTAATCCGAATCCGAGAAACCCTACGCTAATGAAAATGCAAGCAAACTAGGGTACCGCGTACCGCACATGACGCAAAACTGGCCATCCATGGATTGCTACAACCCTACCCTCGTCACGGCATACTTACCGTTCACTATCACTCCTGCTGGAAGAAAAGGGCATGCTGGAAAGGAAAGATTTAGTTAGCCTAGCAATTCATTTTATTCATTTTTCAGCTTTATCTTATGAATCGGTACAACTAACAATAATAATTACAACACCTCTTTTAAAAATAGTTGATGCCTTCTCACTAAAGAATAAAATAGGCCTTAATAGAAAAACGGAAATATTAACTAGACTTGTAAGGCAATTAGAGCCACTAATCCTTATAATGACCAGAGAAGAAAAGAAACATTTCATTATTTTTATTTCATTTGATGTTGTTGTCTTAATGCGTAATAAATAATTGTATTATAAGTATTATAAATTTGATTTCAGCAGATTTCTATTTTTCATTTTTTCTCTTTATTTAATTTCACGCAGAAACTACATTAATATATTTGTATGTTTACGCTTAAATACCATTTTTTTCCTGTTTCTCTTGTTAGGTGCTTCTTTTTAAAGTTATTTTATTTCTCTTTCAAGTGGTTACTTTTTAATGTTTTATTTTTTTTCCTCATTTTTTTCGTGTGGCAACTTTATGGATTTGATTTCATTTACTTCTCTTAGCTTTTAACAAAATTTTTATAAACATTAGCTAACCATCGGTAGATGCGATCACCCAAAATCAATAACGTACTGAGTTGAATGTGGAAGGGGCTAATTAAACTAACATTAAGCTCATTTCACTATCAAATTCAATGAAGATGAGGCTCGATCTCAGCAGCAGGGAAGAGCTAAACAATTTTCAAAATATTCAATTCAAGCTTGCTCTGCGACCAGACATAAATTATGTCTATGGGTAAGTTGTTAAAACTTACAGGATTGAAATAGAAAGAATATTATAAAGGCGTATGACAGACACTCAATGCCGGTTGATGAATATCGTTCTCATATTCAAAGATTAATGTGGAATATGTTGACAAAACACTGCTTTCATGGTGATAGTAGTTAAGATCTTAATTAATCAAAGCGAGAGGTTTCGACCTTAATTCCAGTGGAATAATTGAAATATATAGCGTAATAATGATCATATCACTTTGCGGAGCGCCGATACATTCGATCATGACAATAAGATATTCTAACTATCTCTAAGCGAAGGCCCAAAAGGGGCTGTAGTGCTACGAAAAAAAATTGAAATATATAGGTTGCATTTCAAGCACTCGATACCAAAACTACATAATTCATGCAAAAGTTTATACAAAAGGTCATACTTGAGATGGATCTTCTTCACAGAGTTGTCTTGATTGTAAACATATAATTTCCAAAATGATTTTAACCTCTGAAAATTGTCTAACTTCTAATGAAGTAAACACAAAATTTGAAACATTTTTCTGAATCAGCTAAAATGCATAGAAAATTACGGCTAAAATAAATTATAATGCGATGTTTAACTTGTCAAAGAGCGCGAATTTTCAAAAACTTATCAGGTGCAAATTTTTTTTTTCCATGAGGCAATTAAATGAAAAAGCGAACAGACTTTTTGTAATTTCTCTCGCGATTCCTTTGTTACCGCACTGCGTATGGGATCCCGATTTGTACATCATTTCCAAACAGAATCTCACAAAAATAAATCAGTCATACATGTATCATATATAGATATGTGTACATAAATACATAAAAGGGGTAGGTAAAGGTATAAATATGTTAACATAACTTAAAAATTATGGAACTTGCATTGGCGTAGCACCCATTGACCCAGATTATTTAAAATGATCGGCTTCAATGGTAACAATGCTTTGTTCGATTCCTTCGCAAAATTAATTGTTCCTTAGGCAAATGAATTGTTGACTACCGTTTCTAATGTATGTTTGGAGCTCATTCGGTCCAATTATTTTTTTATTTTTAAATTAGCATTGAAAATGTTGATTACTCTTCGAACATAAAGTGTGTTTTAGCCTCCAATTTATTTTCACAGTCGGCAATTCATCATCAAAAGAAAGCAACTCCCTTAAATTTCCTGTAGCTACAGGCTATTTTTAGAAAAAAAAGTTGACTGGGAAATTCTGACGCGATTTTCCTTTTTCCTTGGGTATTGCTTAGGTTACATGTTCTGACATTTGCGAGCATCTATTTAAAACACTCCTTCGTAATAAAAATGATTAGGCTTTGCTCGAGGATTTGTTTCCATTATTTCTCAACACATTTTACTGATTTCTTTTCAGATTTTTTTTGAAGGATTCATACATTAGACTAAATTAACCTGTCTTTTCTCTTCTCGATTTTAATCTTAAGTTATTAATCCTAAACACTTTGAACTGATCTGTTTTCTCACGTAGAAAACCGACGCGCCCAATCAATACCCGATATGCTCGCCTAGAAACTTCTGTGTTATATTGTAGTATTAATTATGTATAGTTTACTTTTTCTAAGAAAGGAAAACAAGATTTTTTTTATAACGCTTACTTGAGCTATCTTGCAGCGTGAGTGGTCTCTCTAAGACTTTTTGAATCACTGCTATAAAATCATCATGTTCCTGTTCACTACTAGCTGATGAATTTTAGACTCCTTCTGGTGTCAATGATGTGAAACTATAACCTTGATCTTTTGCCCCAGTTGGCGCTCCAACACGAACGCTATAGCCATCCAGATTATGGCCTAGAAATATTTCTCCTTTCGGATATGCATTCAACCGCTCATCATGGTACATTAATTTTCGATCAGCTAGAGTAAACCCGCGCCGTTTATATCCATCACTGGGCCGTGGACCTGTTTTAAAAAGATATTCTTCTTTTGTGAAGCCACGTGTAAGCAAGCCTATTAGTTCAGCCTCACTCACCTGTTCGGAAATACAGTTATTTAAATATATAAGCAAAAAGGGTTGCACTTACTATACACGCGACTAAACTGGCAAAAAATATGAGGCACACACAAGCCTTGGCCACAGGGTACTGGTCTACAGTGGGTTCACCGAACCAATCGATCGAAGGCACGAACGAAACTGAAGCTGGTAACTTTCGTCCCCTGGGAAGGAAAGCGGTGGCGCATTCAAAGCCAGGGCAGAGGCACTGCAAGAAAATCAAATTAACGATGGAAAACTCGAGAACAACTTCTCTAACCTTTACTTGCAACACCACGAGCAAACTCATTCGCTTAGCGATACAGGTGGAAATTGCGTAACTTTAACACCGCCTAATATATTCACTGCATTTCCGATAGTGAAATTTCACATAAGTAGAGAAGGCAAAAACTGTTCTGCATCACAGATAAAATTACATGACACTCCTAGACAAAACTGATGTAGGATGGGAAGTCATCAAAGCTGACGTTAGATAGGAAGCCCTTTGGTAGCAATTTGCATATGTATAAGTCAGCAGTGGCTTAGGGCCAATTCATCACACGACACTCCCATTCATTACTTCCCATTAACAAAATTTCATTCGATACCTTTTACCCAACAAAACTTAATTGCTTCCTCCCTACTAACTAATTTTATTCATTAGCTCCCACTAACAAAATTTTATTTGTTATGCTAACCAAATTCATCCACGCGTCCCTATTAACAAATTTCATTTCCATGCCCATTAAGAAAGGTGCATAGTTGAAGTTTCTAATTTGATGAATGGGAAATCAACAGCTCCGTTGGTAGCGGCGTGAATTCTTGACCGGGGGTCCACTGGGACTCTGGATTCAAGTTCTCCCGAGCGCAAAAAAATAGCCTTTTTGGGTTATTGGCAAAAGCAATTGTTTCCGTTTACTCGTATATGACAATTCGCATATAACCAAACGCTATCATGGTTATGCAAATCGCCATATATGCAAAATGGAAATTGTTGCACTGGTCGATATGGAAAAGATTTGTTGGTAGCGGAATCGAAGTGTATTGAACTTCGATTACGTTACTCAGATGCAGCAGTGGTAATTGGGAATGAAAGGATTGCGGGATTGATTGAGTTGGAGGCTGGATTTGAAGGGAGATGGGATTGAGTTTTGAACAGTGACGGTTGAAAAGTGAGAAATTTGTTCGAGACGAGGGTGAACAGTTGCAGTTAATTGACTTCTCAACAGAGGATAGACAGTGAATTTTTTTATTTTTTTTTTTTGTTTTAATTCTAAAGCAAAAGGAAAACAAAACGGAGAGTTTAATTTTTCTGTGGTTTCCCAGTGCCCACCCCCCTCCCCCTTCATTTGCTGGGCGCTGAGAAGCATCAATAGGAGTGAGTAATACGCACATTGTTGCTTTCTATTTTATTTCCTTTCATCATCAATTTTGTTGTTCTTTGTAGCTTTTCGCATATTAATTTTTGTCGACTTTTTAGATCACTTTAGGAATTCATTTAAAAACCAAGGGGGGTAGTTTGGTTTACAATACTATTCCTTTTTACGAATTGTTGTTGTGTTTTTTTCTATTTTCAAATACTGTGTCCTAAGTTAAAAAAAATTTTTATTACTCAATATGACCTCCCCCTTTCCCGTCCTTTTCTTTTCGTTTTAGTAATTATATGTAGGATGGCTCAGCACAATCAGAGGGTGTCCCGGAAGACCCTCGATACGGCTGAGCGCTAGCTGACCTTAGTATGCCACCCCGGGCTACTCACCCCTCTACTAAATAGCAATGGGGCCTCTCCATCTCCCTGCTTTAGTCCAATATTTGTGTCAAAGGTGTCGGTTTATTGGCTATCGATGCGGACTAGGGAGGTCGTCACCGTCATTGTCATTTGGTAAGCTGGACTGATTTGGCTGAGATATTAAAGCAAAACATTATTTGGTACGGCACGTTACGATAAATACTCTCGCATACTTGCGTAAAGTCCACGAACATTTTTGTGTACCTCTGTGTTGAACTACCAATATTTTTGAAATACCTTCTTGCCAGTAAACAATTGGTCTATCGTCGGTCTGCCTGCTGTAAAGCTACCTTGAAACTCTCTATAAATACTGTTGGCATATATTCTGATTTTAGTTTTTCAGATCATTGAAAATATTTTGTACGCCGTACAAAGTAGTGATATCCCTTTATACTTTTCGTACTGTAGCTTGTCACGTTTTTATGGATACGAAATATAATTGATTGGCTTCACTCTTTCAGCATATGTTCTTGCTGTCAAATGTGCTGGAGGCTATTTACTTCGATCGTTTCCCGATGATTTTGCTCATTGTAAACCTTAGTATTTTTCTTTTTGGTAGAAAGGTCAATGCTCATTTATGCACAGAGTGTGGGACACCCATGGCTGCAAAAAGGTGACTGGATTACCCACTAAACACTCCCCTGTCAACCTGAGATCTTAGCCTGGGACCATTTAACACATTTTTTCGGGGCAGATCTCGTTGTATTACGCCGTGGGTTCCTTCAAGCTGGGAGATCCCCATTTTAGCAGTTGAGGAGAGGGGAAGAGGAAGTTCCAGACAAGCGATTCCCCAGCTCCAACGTCCCCAGCTGCTGTGAGTCCCTTTTATATTTTAGGACTGCCCGAGCATAATGTGAGACCTGGTTCCATTTATCAACTGATTCAAGCATCACCGCAACTATATTATCTGAAGTAAGCTCTCCCGTCTCCCTGTAGAGGACCCTTCGCAGCCTGTAATATTTTGTGCACGCAAAAAATGTGTGGTAGGCATTGTCCTTCTCTCCTGGAAAATACCGACAAATAGGGGGACCGTGAATTACCAATCATGTGCAGGGAAGACCGAAAACACCCTTGTCTGCTCAAAAGCAGGGTCAGATGGAAGTCAGTCCCACCATGCCTTCCATTTAGCCACGGTCTCACATCCGGGATGTGGTGTGCAGTTTACCTTCCCTTCATGCCATTCAACCAACACTGCTGCCAATCGTTGAGTAAGCGCTGTCTCTCCTTGCAGACAACCATCTCCTTCTCATCCTCGTTTCAACGCAGGTAAATAGAGCGGCGCTCTCTAGCAAGGAGGGCAATAGGTATCACGCCTGCAATAACTGTCACCACCGAACCACAGACTATCGGATACGAAGATGCAATTCTCAGTGCTCCTCTTCCCTGTACCATTGCCAAGTGTTTTCGGTATACCTCTTTACTGAAAGCGTCGCCCCATACTTCTGCTCCGTACAGTAGCACTAAGCCTACAGCACTCATCAAGAGGCGTCTTCTCGATTGGCTGGGTCCCCCTACATTGGTCATAAGTAGACTCAGAGCCGATACTCTCGAAGCAGCCTTCTCAGCTGTTGCTCTGATTCACTCAGAGAAACTCATCTTCGAGTGGATCAATAGCCCCAGGTACTTCACCCCTGGCTTTGATTCAATTCGTATGTCTCCAATACGGATCATCTTTACTCTAGGGATTCTCTTTTTTGTCAAGATGAACACGTCCATTTTCTCCAGTGCTAAACTGAACCCCCGATTTACATACCTAGCTTAAGATGCGCTTGTTCAACGGTGTATCCAGCAACCAGAGCCGCAACATCATCCACATAGCTGATCAAGTGGGACACATCTGGCATCTCCAGTCCCAAAAGCCCGTCGTAAGATACATTCCACAGGTCCGTACCTAGGATAAATCCCTGGGCAACACTCGATGTAACTCCCACCTGTTGTTGGCCCTGTATTGTGTCGTAGAGCAGGCTTTGGTCCTTCAAGTACAGGTAGTTGCTCAAAAGCCGCATGAGAAATTCTGAAATTTAAAAAGAGTTTTGCAGCGTATCCAAAATATCCACCCATCTAGCGGAGTTGAAGGCATCCCTGACGTCAACTTTCACCAACAGGACGATCCGTTGCTTAGCACGACTATATGCCTCTGCCTTTTGGACCATGCTCACCACCTTTTCAATCACATCAATGGTGGGTGTCCTGCTCTAAAGCCATACTGCCAAGGAAATAGGCTCCCAGCAGCACGAATCGCGTTAGCGAGTCTTCTTTTGATGAGTTTCTCTAGCACATTCCCAGCAGTGTTTCGCATGCATAACGGGCGGTATGCAGATTAGTATGAGCCTCTCGAGCTTAAATCGTACCGGGAAAACCCCGTCCCGTAGGCAAGCGTTAAATATGCTAAGCGGCCATTCAGGACAATGGTGATATACAAGCTGCAACACCTTAGCTGGAACACCATTTGAACCAGGAGCCTTCCTCACTTTCAATAAAAGGACTGCCTCCTCCAGCGGTGTGAAGGGTGGACATTTGACTGATGTTTCACCGCGGACAACATCAACAGGGACGGGATGGGTGCCCGCTCTATCCCGCCCATCTTTGCCGCATGATGCATGCAGTGCGTTCGTAGGGCACCAAGCTTCCGCATAACTACCTTGTAGCCAAGGCCCCATGAATCCTTGTTCACGTTATCCACTAGATCTCAATAGCAGCGAGCCTTGCTGTTGTTAATCAATTGGCGAAGGCATTTCCTGACCAGCTTACATGCTGCCACCAGGTTGCAGTCCCCGTCACGGTTTTGTGCCTGTTGAGCCTCACGTCGAAGCTTGTGACACTCCCTTCGTTTTTCTACACTGAGGCTTGCCGTGCCGGGGTTTTCGACGGGGCATAGAAGCATTGCAAGCAGTCGTAATGATGCTCATAGTTGAGTTCACCATGTCTTGAGCTGCCAGTTCTTCCATCCCCTCCGAAGCTCCCTGCAGCGGGGCACCTGCTGTGAGCACTTCGATGAGCCTCGCGACGGCCATCCTTCCAATGTTCCATCCAATTCTAGAAAGCCGAGAGCACGGACGTCAGGAGACAGCATCGCTTATCTCAAGCAGCATGCACTGATGATCACTGGCTGAGTAGTCCTCTAATACTCTCCAATTGCGTATCCTCCATACTAAAGACTCCAAGACAAATGTCACGTCCGGTATGGTTGCCTCGCAGCCGATACGATAGATAGCGGCCTGGAGCTTGGCTTGGGAAGTTTATATCGGTTCGTTCGGTGTGAGGTACACACTAAAGAAGGTGGTCCTTGAACACCATCCCCACGTCCACTGTGGTGTAGGTTTAGTTGCAGGATGCGGGTCATTGAAGTTCTGATTTTGCCTTGGCTGGAAATAATGGCATTTTTCTGATCCCAAGATGTGTCCAAAATCAGGTCTTGGATCAGCATCCTTTCTAAAAATACAGTGTGCTTCCTTCGTAAACTGTTTCCTTTTATGTCCCATTTCACCGCATTTGTAGCTTAGAGAACTCCTATCGTGTCCTTTGCATATTTTTGCGGTGTAACCATAGGCAAGGCATTTGAAGCATTGAAGAGGCGCTGCTCTTTGCCGTACCATGAAGACAACCCACCGTATTCTTACTTTGCCCTTATTCAGAAATTGTTCTGCGTTCTTTTCGGTCAAGTCAATTATGGCCATGCCATGTACCCTTTGGTTTTCTGGTATCCAGCTCACTTTAATCCTGCCCACGCTAAGGAACTCCCTTTTGATGGCCTCTTCAACCTCGGTCAGATCCATGATGCAGTCGATGTCTCTTATTTGGATCGTCGAGGCTAGAGTTGCACTTTTGCCGAGGGCTTTCTTCACTACATCGCAGAATTCTTCCCTATTGTCGACCTCTGCTCCACATTCGACTAGTATGTGGCCCAACCGCGTTGATGAAATCACCCAGAATCACGACTTAAAACTTACTTTCCAGTAAAAACAAATCTAAATTGAACTACGGCTAAATGTTTGGCCCATAACTTTTCATGTATGTTAGGACACAATGTATTGCTAAGAAATGAAAATTGCTAACAAAAGTTTGTACAGTTATGGAAAGGGTGATATATCGTTAAGAAAATTACATCGCTTTCAATATATTAAAACTTTTGCATCAATAAATAGTAATTCTTACCCTCAACTTTATCATTTTTTTCCTTGTCTTTCTGGGTCTATACGCTTGTAACGCTAGCAATTTTCAAAATAAAAATCAAAGCAATTCCATTAACTATTCCACCAATAGATACTGTAATATAGGGATTCTGTTGAAAACCAAATGGAAAGTTTTATACTACACAAGGTCTTGGAGCATCATGATAGATTTGAACTTGAGAGAGATAAAATCCCAAACATCGCTTGCTGAACGGGCAGTGTTTTTGTCGCAATTAGTGAGTTATTTCAGCATCATGGAATGCCAGGATCCAGACAAGCATGTATATGCTTGACTTGACCCTGGCACCGGGGTATATAAGCCACCACTAGCCAAGGTTTAAAGTTAGGGATAATTGTGAAAAAGAAACTTCAGCTGGTTGTTCAAATTGAATAGCACTGTATTAAGTGGAATAATCAACCGAATGTATGGAACTAGTACTTAAGCTGTAGAGAAATCCATTACCATATACTACCAGAACAATGGGAACAAATGGCCCTCGACTGTGATTCCTCCGAATTTGCAGCTTCATTTTCAGCGCCCTTGAACATCAGAACACAGAAACTGTCATAAGGTCACTTTGCGGTGCCACAAATTTTTGGATCTGCATGGGATATTGTGGCAATGGCAGCTTGCAGGATATCTACTTAGTATTGAATCCACCAATAGAGCGGCAAATCACCTATATGCACCGCGAAATGCACTAGCAGCTAGAGTATTTACATCTGACGGGAAAATACATAGGGACATAAAAGGAGCGAATACCCTGCTCACAGAGATGCAAAATTTACCAATTTCAGCGTATCAGCACAGATGACGGTGACGATAACTCCAACAGCTGCACCTAGTAATGATGCTAGGATCAATATGAATTCAAGATAAAAAACACTTTTAGAAAAAAAGAAAACCGACTTCGGAATGCCCTAAAAAGGATGAAATAAATTTTTTGGAAGCGGCGCCATGTCGTATTTTCCCCCATTCTTTTGTGATGGCGCAGATGTTGGCAGTATCTATGTTGAAATGAGGAAATTGATTTGGCACCGCTACCAACAAATTTATTTCATCGTTTTAAGGGCATTCCGAAGTAGGTTTTTTTTATTTCAAACCATTCAAAACTCTGTTTCTTGAATACATTGTATCATGTTCTCGTATATTAAAATATCATTTTTTACTGCAATGCAAAAACCACTACGGCTAAAATCTGCAGCGTTCATAGGAATCTAATTAAACTCTGGTACATTTAATCCATGATCTCATCAAAGTCTACATTGAATTTAGATTTCATAATAATCCAATATGAATTGAAGCTTTGAGAAATTTTTGAATTTTGAACTTTGCAAAGCCCGCCATTTTTATATTCTGACCTGACCCTGAAGTGCTCTTTTATCGTTCAACTTTTTTCAACCTTTGAGCGACCGCCATTTCGTTTCAAATTGTTCAAGTTTGGATTTTCTATTTTGAGCTTTATCGCACAACTGAATAAATCTTTGCACTGGTTTTGGTACAAACTGGAGCTATACTTTGGCCAGAACAAGAAATATTGCTGAAAATTTGGGGAAAATCGAAGCGAAAGCACACACATACACACACATAGCCATATATTATATATATATATATATATATATATATATATATATATATATATATATATATATGTATATATATATATATATATATATGTATATGTATATATATATATATATGTATATATATATATATATATATATATATATATATATGTATATATATATACATACATACACATATATAGATATATATATGTATATGTATATATATATATATGTATATATATATATATATACATATATATATATATATATACATACACATATATAGATATATATATATGTATATATATATACATGTATGTATTATAAATATATATATATATATATATATATATATATATATATATATATATATATATATATATATATATATATATATATATATATATACATATATATATATATGTATATATATATATATATATATATATATATATATATATATATATGTATATATATATGTATATATATATATATATATATATATATATATATGTATATATATATATATATGTATTATAAATATATATATATATATATATATATATATATATATATATATATATATATATATGTATATATATATATATATATATATATATATATATATATATATATATATATATATATATATATTTATATTGTTACATGTACAAAGAATTCTGCGAGCTACTGTCGCAATTGTTTTCACAACCATGATCAACATTTGGAAGTGAGTCACTGCTCCATTCATTAATCTGCTCGAATATACCAGATACCTCTCGGCGGAACATTGGCCAATGTACGAGAAATGCATTAAACGGATGGAGACCCTATATAGAGAGAGAATTAATTGAATTAATTGACAAGTGAAAGTTAGATCTTAATTGAAATTGTGAAACAGTGGAATTTTCAATCGATTTAATAAACTCTTTTAATTTAATTTAAAAGACATCGCGTTTTCACTTTCCCGGAACATGAAAAATTATTGGCCGCGAACCATTACACGCGACAGAGGTGTCGAGAAGTGAGAAAGAAAATGTGGGAAGTGAAAACGCTTAAACATTTTTAAAGTGCACAATAGTGAAAATTAACGTAGAAACTGGTGAAAAAATAGCCGAAACAATAAAAATGCCGGGAAACTTACATCTAAAAATTGACCAATTGACCATATCGGAGCTCAAGGAGGAGTTGGAACAGCGAAATCTGGCCACACAAGGTACAAAGGCCATACTGATTGCACGCTTGCGTGACGCGATCGAGTCGGAAGGCATGCATCTGGATTCAGGTGAGCTCTCAGATGCGGAAAAAGGCGCAGATGGTGAAGAGGTGGAAACACAAAATCAAAGGAGCCAGAAAATGCGCGAATGCAAATGTTAATGCTGATGTCATCCAGTCTAACTGCGAAGCTAGATGAACAATCAGCGAAGCTAAATGAAAAATCAGCGAAGCTTAATGAACAATCAGCGAAGCTGCATCAACAAGCGATCGAAATCAAGGAACTGCAAAAACAGTCCACTAAAATAAAAGCGGAGCTCGGTCATCTGAACAAACAAATTATAGGTGTCGAGGAAAAGGTTGACCAGGTCGAAAAAAGGTTTATCAGGTCGAGGAAAAGGTCAGCCAGGTCGAGGAGAGAATCAACCATGAGGTAGAAAACATGAAAAAGGAATTGGAAGCAGCGAAGGCAATAGTGACCACCTCACCAGCCCCGCTTATAACCGCAGCGCAAAGCACATCCAGAAATGTGTAAGCACCATCATTCGACGGGCAAACGGTCTGGAGCATTTACAAAACCCAGTTTCAAGCCGCCATTAGGGCAAATCACTGGAATGAGCAGGAACAAGCAACTGCAATGATTCTTGCTTTAAGAGGCCCAGCTGCCAAGCTTTTGCAGACTATCCCCGCCGAGTTGCACTCAAACCTGGCTGCTGTAATGAATGCGCTCAACATGCGTTATAGAGACGATCATCCGAAGCAGATTTATTGGTCACAGTTAAGGCATCGGGTCCAGAGGTCTGGTGAAACCCAACAGCAGCCAGCCCAAGACATCGGCGACTAGCACTTTTGGCTTACCCAGCCTACGACCCAGAACATCGAGATGATGCAGCGATAGAAGCATTCATCAGTGCATTAAAAGAAGAAGAATTGCAGCAAACCATGCGTTTAGCTCAAAAGCAAACGGTTAAGGACGCATTGGCTTACAGTCTGAACTTTGAGGCAGCAAAAAATGTGACTCGTACCGCTGCCCGGGTTCGCGAGGTAGTGGCAGACGAGTGCAGGTGTGAGCGTGTCGAAATTGAGTGAGAGCCGCAGGTAAATGGTGCACCTTGATGCTGGAATTGCGGAGAGAAGGGGCACCTGCAAAGGGACTGCAAGAAGCGAAGAAAACCGAGCTATTGTCCCGGGTGTGCAGCTAGGAGGAGAGCTAGACCGAGTCAGGAGCCCAGAATGGAAACCCTTCAAACAGAGGGGTCGGGAAACATGTAAGAGCCAACTTCGTGGGGCAGAGGTTGGCATCACCATCACCGTGTCAAGACTACATCGTGGAGAAGCGGACTTATACCTTCCAGGTCAAGTTGACGGAGAACGCTGCACCATAACCATCGACACTGGTGCAACCCGATCGATCATCTGACCAGACCATGTGAGGCAACGACTACTTCGAAAGGGCAGAATTTTTTCACTGCAGACAGCTACGGGAGAAACTGCACCTCTCCATGGAGAGGTCAACCTTCAGATACTGCTGGGAGACCTTGCGTTTCAACATAATTTTCTGGTCGCGAACATTATGGATGAATGCATTCTCGGAATGGATTTTCTGTGACCACATGGAATCACGTTGGACTTAGGCAAGCGGGTATTGAAATGGCAGAATGTCGAAGTATTGATGGAGGGTCCCAGCGTCCAAATTCCCAAGACTAATGTGGTAGTATGTGCCGACACAGATGTACCGAATTCTTCCGAGAGCATTGTTTGGGCCAAGCTTGATGGTGCTTCTGGAGACCACCGATCTTATTTGATAGAGCCAACGAAGACGTCTGCATTGCGCAGTTTGATTGTAGGACGAAACCTTGTAAGATCTATAAGGAACAGATATGTGCCGGTTAGAGTCCTTACTACCGCAGACTCAACCACGAGCATCAAAGCGGGAGAAGTCATCGGCAGCTGCCAGCCTGTTTCCATCATCACCTCTCTGGAAGCTACTCACGACCATCATTGGAAAAGGAGGTAAGACACAGACAAAGCCCGGGAATACACGTCTGCAATATTGAAGCAGGTCAAATTGCCAGCGCAGCTATTCAAGCGAGCCTCTGATCTGGTCACCAAGTACAGTGACATCTTCTCAACAAGCCCGGATGACCAAGGCTCAACGAGTATGGTTACTCACGTCATAGATACACAGGGAGCCAACCCGATTCGACAAGCACCAAGACGTCTCCCTATAGCCAAACAAGGAGAAGTGAGCACGCTGATCTTAGACATGGAAAAACAAGGCGTTATTGAATCTTCTGTCAGTGCATGGGCCGCGCCTGTAGTTCTAGTAAAGAAAAACGATGGTAGCACTCGTTTTTGTGTCGACTATTGGCAGCTTAACGACGTCAGTAAGAAAGATAGTTACCCCCTCTCACATATCGATGACATTATGGACACTTTAGCCGACGCAAAATGGTTTTCTACACTCGATCTCAAGAATGCCTACTGGCTGGTAGAAATCGACAAGAAGGACCGAAAGAAAACCGCATTTTCAGTTGGGACTGGATTGTGGCGAATAGTGGTGATGCCATTTGGGCTTGGCAATGCTCCAACCACTTCCGAACGCCTGATGGAGTACGTGCTACGTGGCCTGACCTGGAAAACCTGTTTGGTGTACCTAGATGACATCATCGTCATGAGGAGAACGTTCGAAGAGCATGTGCGGAGTTAAGAAGAGGTGTTCTCCCGATCGCGACTGGCAAATTTGAAACTTAGTCCCGACAAGTGTACCCTTTTCGCAGCTGAAGTAAAATACCTGGGACATGTCGCATCAGCAGAAGGGGTCGAAACAGACCCTGAGGAAATTGAAGTTTCATCATCAAAAGTAAATCATTTGAAGATGATGTCTTATTAAGTCTAGACTGCATAAAAAAATTTAGGTTATGCCAAGACGAAAACCTAAAAATAAATTGAAATTTGGAAAGATCCGAAAACTTAGATGAAAATAGAAGAAAGGCATTCGAGCAATCGAAAAAGATTCACGAGCAAAACAAGAGGTATTACGACGAGAAAACAAACAAACATGAATACAACGAAAATGATCTCATTTACATAAACAACGGAAACAAATTGAACAGGAAAAAAACGGATCCAATCAGAGAAGGGCCATTCAGAATAAAAAAGAAAATTTCTGAGGTAATATATGAGGTCGATAGCGGTCTCAGGAAAAAAGGATCAAACCTTTTTCACGCAAGCAAACTCATCCCTTTCCATTAATCCGAAATTCCTTCTTCGTTCTTGAGGGGGGGGGATGTAAGTTTGAAACCTCTTTTCAAACTTTGCCGCCTGTCCATTCGGTCAAGTTACCTTCGGCCAGACGGTTGAGTGACACTCATTACAAACTTCGCATCGGTTGTGGTCAGGGAGACAGACGTCGCGAGACAGACGTCGCTAGGCAGCCACGCTAGGCAGCCACATTTTTCGTGATCATAAATTGTTATTACTTTTGCTTCACAATTACTATTGTTAATCAAACACTTAGTTAAATCCAACTTGTTGTTGTTTCAGGTATTGTGTTAATTGATATGTTATCAATAATGTAAATAGTGTTAGTATGTAACCTTAAATAATATTTAATTACAGTTATTTTACTGCAATAACTCGAGTCGATTTATTCAACTCAGACTCTCACACAAATCATAAGTTTCTCAAATTTGAAACTTATAAAACAACAACAATTAAGGAACTGCATCATGGAAGTAAAGGCTACATTTCATTTCGTTTCTGAAGCGGTCGACTCAAAGACGACCGTAGTCAAGGTTAAAACTATTCAACTTGAGGGACGTCCCGAAGCATACCAATTTCCTCTTGACCAACAAACACACACACACCATTTAAAACTTTTCGAGCATAAAATTACAAAGCAGGTAGTCAAGAGCTTGACTACTCGCAACAAATATCGAAAGGTCAATATAACCTTGAAGGAAGGCGAGCTGCTGGAGGAATACCTGGACGAGGAGGGTAACGTAGTTTTTAATGAGTTCTATTTAGAGGTTTTCAAATCTACATCTCTTCACTCTCCTTCACCTCCCATCCCAACCGCCGAAAAATCAATGCATTCCATTGCAAAAAATTTAGTGCTGAATAAATTTGACGGGAATGATGTGGACGCGGAATCATGGTTAAATACTTTCGAACAAGAATGTGAAAGACTCGGTGTACAAGAGGTGAAATATTCTGAAATATTGCGTTTGTGTTTAGAGAATGTCGCACTGGAGTGGTACGCGGTGTTTTTAAAAATAAATAAACTCTCGCACGCGTGGGAATTTTGGAAAGCTTCTTTTGTTGACATGTTCGGTTTAAAGTCGTGGTCAGAAATCACCTTCGCATACACTTATAAATATTTGGGCGGTTCGGTTTTAGATTATGCATTAAAGAAAAGGAATCTTTTGATTGATGTTGATCCTGATTTATCGGTAAGATCACAAATAAATTTAATCGTAATAGATCTTCCTAATTATATAAAAACGCGTTTAGAACGAAAAGACTTGACCAAAGTTGACGATTTAATGTCGAAGCTTAGGCAAATATATCCTTCCAGAAACAAAGCCGCTTTGAATTCTGTAAAAAAGCCGGATGAAGTTCAGAAAAAGAATAATAAAATCTTTAGTGAAAATTTAAATGAACAAAAAACCTGTGGGTACTGCGATAAAATGGGCTTTCCAGGCAGACGTCACTCGGAAGAAGTATGTCGTGCGAAAATAACACACCAGAGCAAAAACAAAAACAATAAAATCAAAGTCGCAAATAATATCGAAGCGCAAGATGCAATTTCTCTCCTTGAAAATCCAAAAAACTAATAACGATCCCACTTATAAAACTAAAAATTCTAATCAATGATAGTCCAGCCATCGGTCTCTACGATTCCGGAGCTAATGTCTCATTGATAAATTACAGCTATTGGAAAAAATTGTGTGTAAATAAAAAAATAAGTGGGAATAAACAATTGAAAACAATTTCGGGCAACTCAAATACTGAAGGAAGTGGCGTCCTACCAGTTACTATTTTCAATATAAAAGAAGACTGTCTGTTTTTCATCATCAAAAGTAAATCATTTGAAGATGATGTCTTATTAGGTCTAGACTGCATAAAAAAATTTAGGTTATGCCAAGACGAAAACCTAAAAATAAGTCAAAATTTGGAAAAAGCAGCCGAGATAGATATAGTAAAAGGAAATTTTGAATGTAAAAATAATGAAATTGACGAAATTAAGTCTGATCTTGTACTAAAAGAAATCTTGTGTACTTATAAAGATGTCTTTGCAAAAGAAAAATTCGATATTGGTAAAGTCAACGATTATGAAGCCGCAATAAGACTCACTGAAAACAAATATGTAGCAAAAAGACCTTACGGATGTTCTCTGCAAGACAAAGCAGAAATAGAAAAACAAATTAAAGAATTATTGAAATCGGGTCTAATTGAAGAATTGAGTAGTCCGTACGCTGCTCCGGTTACATTGGCTTTTAAAAAAGACGAAAATAAAAGATCCCGATTATGTATTGATTATCTAGAACTGAATAAAATAGTCGTGCCGGAAAGTCACCCTTTCCCACGCATTGATGAACTAAAATTGTGTGCAAGAAATTGCAATTACTTCACAAAGTTGGACATGAATTCGGCGTTTTGGTCGATCCCACTTCGCGACAAGGATAAATATAAAACTGCTTTTGTAACTCACCACGGGCACTGGCAGTGGAACTGTTTACCTTTCGGTTTAAAATCCGCTCCAGCAATTTTCCAAAGGACATTATCAAGTATTTTAAGGAAAAATAGCTTGGATTCATTCACTGTAAATTACATACGAGTAGATGATATCCTAATATAATCAAATAATTATGAGGATCATATGCAGCATACTGAACTGGTACTAAAAACATTGTGCTCCTACGGTTTTAAATTAAATGTCTCAAAATGTATTTTTGCAAAACGTGAAGTGTCATATTTAGGACATAAAATAGGATACAACAGTATTAAACCTCTAAATGACAACGTAGTCGCAATCAAAAATTTCCCTGTTCCACAAACAAGGAAAAATATCAGACAATTCTTGGGAAAATTAAATTTCTACCTCCAATATATCCCGAACTCAAGTATCGTACTGGAACCTTTTCATAACTTGCTCCGGAAAAATGTGCAGTTTGATCGGTCTCCATCATGTCAAAAAAATTTCGAGGCGGTAAAAGAACACTTGTGTTCGGAACCAATACTTTCGATCTTTGATCCAGCGTTACCAACTTACATCTTTACGGACGAGAGCATTCAAGGAGTCGGTGCAGTGTTAAAACAACGTCAGGAAGATGAAAAACTAAACCCAGTATTCTATTTCTCACGCAGATTGAACAATACATAAAAAGAAAAAAAAGCAATATTTATCGAATGTCTCGCAATTAAAGAAGCAATATTGTATTGGCAGTACTATTTAATTGGTCAAAAATTCACCGTTTTCACCGATCACAAACCCTTAGAGGACTTTAACATAAACAATTGTAACGACCCAGAACTAAGAAAAATCCTTACTTACATCTCACAATTCAACTGTAAAATCCTTTACAACCCAGGTAAAGAAAACTTGGAAGCGGATTGCTTATCTCGCAACCCTGTCCTAGAAGGAGAAGAAGATAACTTCGAAAGCTCAGCAGTAAAAATCGTGAACTTTTTGGAAATAAACGAAATAATCAATGATTAAAAAAATTTCCATTTAGATAACAAATGTGAAAAGAAGAATGGTATCATCTACAGATCACTAAACAATAAAGAGAAAATTTGGTTATCTGAAGCATTTGGTAAACAATTAATAAAAAAAGTTCATGAAATACGAGGTCATGTGGGAGTAAAACAAATGATCTTGACAATAACAACAAAATTTTATTTTAAAAATATGCACAAGCACATAAAAATATTTTTTCGTGCTTGTGAAACATGTGTCAAGAATAAGACTAGAATTGCAAACTACAAGGTTCCGTTATCCCAGCTGGGTCCAGCCTCAAAGCCATTTGAAATAGTCTCATTGGACACAGTCGGTGGTTTCGCGGGAAACCAAAGCACAAAAAAATATCTGCATTTATTAACAGATCACTTCACAAGATACGCATTTATCACAACATCGTCAACCCAAACAGCCGACAATTTTATTAAACTAGTTAAATCAACAAAAAATACTAACAAGATCGACACGCTTATATCTGATCAATACGCAGGTATCAATTCGAATGATTTCAAAAAATACTTAAAATCAGAAAATATAAGACTCATCTTTACAGCAGTAGATTGTGCCTTTTCAAACGGATTAAATGAAAGGACAAATCAAACACTAGTCAACAGAATACGATGTAAAATCTACGAGAATAAAACACGCTCCTGGCTAGCTGTTGCACAAGAATGCGTGCACGAATATAATAATACTATACACAGTTCCACTGGTTTTACACCCTCTTACCTACTAACTGGAAAAGACGAATCACTACTACCTGATGAACTAAACGAGAACAATGCCGAAAACTTAGATGAAAATAGAAGAAAGGCATTCGAGCAATCAGAAACGAAATGAAATGTCGCCTTTACTTCCATGATGCAGTTCCTTAATTGTTGTTGTTTTATAAGTTTCAAATTTGGGAAACTTAGGATTTGTGTGAGAGTCTGAGTTGAATAAATCGTCTCGAGTTATTGCAGTAAAATAACTGTAATTAAATATTATTTAAGGTTACATATTAACACTATTTACATTATTGATAACATATCGATTAACACAATACCTGAAACAACAACAAGTTGGATTTAACTAAGTGTTTGATTAACAATAGTAATTGTGAAGCAAAAGTAATAACAACTTATGATCACGAAAAATATGGCTGCCTAGCGTGGCTGCCTAGCGACGTCTGTCTCGTGACGTCTGTCTCCCTGACCACAACCGATGCGAAGTTTGTAATGAGCGTCACTCAACCGTCTGGCCGAAGGTAACTTGACCGAACGGACAGGCGGCAAAGTTTGAAAAGAGGTTTCAAACTGGAAAAGAAGAATCAATACTACCTGATGAACTAAACGAGAACAATGCCGAAAACTTAGATGAAAATAGAAGAAAGGCATTCGAGCAATCGAAAAAGATTCACGAGCAAAACAAGAGGTATTACGACGAGAAAACAAACAAACATGAATGCAACGAAAATGATCTCATTTACATAAACAACGGAAACAAATTGAACAGGAAAAAAACGGATCCAATCAGAGAAAGGCCATTCAGAATAAAAAGGAAAATTTCTGAGGTAATATATGAGGTCGATAGCGGTCTCAGGAAAAAAGGATCAAACCTTTTTCACGCAAGCAAACTCATCCCTTTCCATTAATCCGAAATTCCTTCTTCATTCTTGAGGGGGGGGGGGGGGATGTAAGTTTGAAACCTCTTTTCAAACTTTGCCGCCTGTCCGTTCGGTCAAGTTACCTTCGGCCAGACGGTTGAGTGACGCTCATTACAAACTTCGCATCGGTTGTGGTCAGGGAGACAGACGTCGCGAGACAGACGTCGCTAGGCAGCCACGCCAGGCAGCCACATTTTTCGTGATCATAAATTGTTATTACTTTTGCTTCACAATTACTATTGTTAATCAAACACTTAGTTAAATCCAACTTGTTGTTGTTTCAGGTATTGTGTTAATCGATATGTTATCAATAATGTAAATACTGTTAATATGTAACCTTAAATAATATTTAATTACAGTTATTTTACTGCAACAACTCGAGTCGATTTATTCAACTCAGACTCTCACACAAATCCTAAGTTTCCCAAATCAGAAACTTATATTTATATATATATATATATATATATATATATATATATATATATATATATATATATAGATATATATAGATATGTATCTATATATATATATAGATATATATATATATATATATATATATATATATATATATATATATATATATATATATATCTATATGCATATTATATATATATATATATATATATATATATATATATATATATATATATATATATATATATATAGATATATATAAATATTTATATATAGATATATATATATATATATATATATATATATATATATATATATATATATATATATATATTTATATATAGATATATATATATATATAAATATATATATATATATATATATATATATATATATATATATATATATATAAATATATACTCGTATATTATATACATATACATCTATACGTATATATATATATACAGTTAGACAAAAAAGTCTCCGTACGGTGCTTATTTTTCTGTATAAGTAAGAATAGCGTTCAGATATATCAATATTTTTTTATTTTAGTAATTAATTATGCTTTCTTTAAACTTATAATTACAAGTTACAACAAAAAAAATAAAAACTTATCCATTCTTTTCGATATAGTAGCTCAAACTGGTAAATTTATCAACATTTAACCTCAAAAAAGTCTCCGTACGATATTACATCTTAATGAAATTATAAGAAAAAGGAATTTTGTAAAAAAAATTTTTGTACTTCGTAGGATTCTCCTTAGCTTTAATGACTGCTGTCAATCGTCTGGGCATCGAAGAGACTAGTTTGGATGTTATTTCGGATCCTATAGAGTTCCATTCTTCCTGGAGTTTAGCTTTAAGCTGTTGCCTGTTTTTTATTGCGTGTTTGAGTACTCTACGCTTCAATTCATCCCATAAATGTTCTATTGGGTTTAGGTCGGTTGATTGTGGTGGACTGTGTAGTTGCTTGGGTACATTATATAGTAGCCATTCCTTAACAATCATTGATGTATGCTTAGGATCGTTGTCTTGTTGAAAAATGAAATCACTTTCCATGCCTGAAGCTGATATGCTTTCGCGCAAACTCGTTCTAAGAATGTTTAGGTAATCCCACCGGTCCATTGTGCTCTCAATGAAGTGCAATTTTCCAACTCCTGAAGCTGCCATACACCCCCAAACCATTACATTACCGCCGCATTGCTTGGCTGTTGGAATGAGATTCTTGCAATTGAATTCCTCATTTGCTTTGCGCCAAACTTTTCCCTTCCCATCTGATCCAAATAGGTTAAATTTACT
>OZ017743.1:46651255-46656255 GCA_963969285.1 Odontomyia ornata
TCATTTAATCCGTTTGAAAAGGCACAATCTACTGCTGTAAAGATGAGTCTTATATTTTCTGATTTTAAGTATTTTTTGAAATCATTCGAATTGATACCTGCGTATTGATCAGATATAAGCGTGTCGATCTTGTTAGTATTTTTTGTTGATTTAACTAGTTTAATAAAATTGTCGGCTGTTTGGGTTGACGATGTTGTGATAAATGCGTATCTTGTGAAGTGATCTGTTAATAAATGCAGATATTTTTTTGTGCTTTGGTTTCCCGCGAAACCACCGACTGTGTCCAATGAGACTATTTCAAATGGCTTTGAGGCTGGACCCAGCTGGGATAACGGAACCTTGTAGTTTGCAATTCTAGTCTTATTCTTGACACATGTTTCACAAGCACGAAAAAATATTTTTATGTGCTTGTGCATATTTTTAAAATAAAATTTTGTTGTTATTGTCAAGATCATTTGTTTTACTCCCACATGACCTCGTATTTCATGAACTTTTTTTATTAATTGTTTACCAAATGCTTCAGATAACCAAATTTTCTCTTTATTGTTTAGTGATCTGTAGATGATACCATTCTTCTTTTCACATTTGTTATCTAAATGGAAATTTTTTTAATCATTGATTATTTCGTTTATTTCCAAAAAGTTCACGATTTTTACTGCTGAGCTTTCGAAGTTATCTTCTTCTCCTTCTAGGACAGGGTTGCGAGATAAGCAATCCGCTTCCAAGTTTTCTTTACCTGGGTTGTAAAGGATTTTACAGTTGAATTGTGAGATGTAAGTAAGGATTTTTCTTAGTTCTGGGTCATTACAATTGTTTATGTTAAAGTCCTCTAAGGGTTTGTGATCGGTGAAAACGGTGAATTTTTGACCAATTAAATAGTACTGCCAATACAATATTGCTTCTTTAATTGCGAGACATTCGATAAATATTGCTTTTTTTTCTTTTTATGTATTGTTCAATCTGCGTGAGAAATAGAATACTGGGTTTAGTTTTTCATCTTCCTGACGTTGTTTTAACACTGCACCGACTCCTTGAATGCTCTCGTCCGTAAAGATGTAGGTTGGTAACGCTGGATCAAAGATCGAAAGTATTGGTTCCGAACACAAGTGTTCTTTTACCGCCTCGAAATTTTTTTGACATGATGGAGACCGATCAAACTGCACATTTTTCCGGAGCAAGTTATGAAAAGGTTCCAGTACGATACTTGAGTTCGGGATATATTGGAGGTAGAAATTTAATTTTCCCAAGAATTGTCTGATATTTTTCCTTGTTTGTGGAACAGGGAAATTTTTGATTGCGACTACGTTGTCATTTAGAGGTTTAATACTGTTGTATCCTATTTTATGTCCTAAATATGACACTTCACGTTTTGCAAAAATACATTTTGAGACATTTAATTTAAAACCGTAGGAGCACAATGTTTTTAGTACCAGTTCAGTATGCTGCATATGATCCTCATAATTATTTGAATATATTAGGATATCATCTACTCGTATGTAATTTACAGTGAATGAATCCAAGCTATTTTTCCTTAAAATACTTGATAATGTCCTTTGGAAAATTGCTGGAGCGGATTTTAAACCGAAAGGTAAACAGTTCCACTGCCAGTGCCCGTGGTGAGTTACAAAAGCAGTTTTATATTTATCCTTGTCGCGAAGTGGGATCGACCAAAACGCCGAATTCATGTCCAACTTTGTGAAGTAATTGCAATTTCTTGCACACAATTTTAGTTCATCAATGCGTGGGAAAGGGTGACTTTCCGGCACGACTATTTTATTCAGTTCTAGATAATCAATACATAATCGGGATCTTTTATTTTCGTCTTTTTTAAAAGCCAATGTAACCGGAGCAGCGTACGGACTACTCGATTCTTCAATTAGACCCGATTTCAATAATCCTTTAATTTGTTTTTCTATTTCTGCTCTGTCTTGCAGAGAACATCCGTAAGGTCTTTTTGCTACATATTTGTTTTCAGTGAGTCTTATTGCGGCTTCATAATCGTTGACTTTACCAATATCGAATTTTTCTTTTGCAAAGACATCTTTATAAGTACTCAAGATTTCTTTTAGTACAAGATCAGACTTAATTTCGTCAATTTCATTATTTTTACATTCAAAATTTCCTTTTACTATATCTATCTCGGCTGCTTTTTCCAAATTTTGACTTATTTTTAGGTTTTCGTCTTGGCATAACCTAAATTTTTTTATGCAGTCTAGACCTAATAAGACATCATCTTCAAATGATTTACTTTTGATGATGAAAAACAGACAGTCTTCTTTTATATTGAAAATAGTAACTGGTAGGACGCCACTTCCTTCAGTATTTGAGTTGCCCGAAATTGTTTTCAATTGTTTATTCCCACTTATTTTTTTATTTACACACAATTTTTTCCAATAGCTGTAATTTATCAATGAGACATTAGCTCCGGAATCGTAGAGACCGATGGCTGGACTATCATTGATTAGAATTTTTAGTTTTATAAGTGGGATCGTTATTAGTTTTTTGGATTTTCAAGGAGAGAAATTGCATCTTGCGCTTCGATATTATTTGCGACTTTGATTTTATTGTTTTTGTTTTTGCTCTGGTGTGTTATTTTCGCACGACATATTTCTTCCGAGTGACGTCTGCCTGGAAAGCCCATTTTATCGCAGTACCCACAGGTTTTTTGTTCATTTAAATTTTCACTAAAGATTTTATTATTCTTTTTCTGAACTTCATCCGGCTTTTTTACAGAATTCAAAGCGGCTTTGTTTCTGGAAGGATATATTTGCCTAAGCTTCGACATTAAATCGTCAACTTTGGTCAAGTCTTTTCGTTCTAAACGCGTTTTTATATAATTAGGAAGATCTATTACGATTAAATTTATTTGTGATCTTACCGATAAATCAGGATCAACATCAATCAAAAGATTCCTTTTCTTTAATGCATAATCTAAAACCGAACCGCCCAAATATTTATAAGTGTATGCGAAGGTGATTTCTGACCACGACTTTAAACCGAACATGTCAACAAAAGAAGCTTTCCAAAATTCCCACGCGTGCGAGAGTTTATTTATTTTTAAAAACACCGCGTACCACTCCAGTGCGACATTCTCTAAACACAAACGCAATATTTCAGAATATTTCACCTCTTGTACACCGAGTCTTTCACATTCTTGTTCGAAAGTATTTAACCATGATTCCGCGTCCACATCATTCCCGTCAAATTTATTCAGCACTAAATTTTTTGCAATGGAATGCATTGATTTTTCGGCGGGTGGGATGGGAGGTGAAGGAGAGTGAAGAGATGTAGATTTGAAAACCTCTAAATAGAACTCATTAAAAACTACGTTACCCTCCTCGTCCAGGTATTCCTCCAGCAGCTCGCCTTCCTTCAAGGTTATATTGACCTTTCGATATTTGTTGCGAGTAGTCAAGCTCTTGACTACCTGCTTTGTAATTTTATGCTCGAAAAGTTTTAAATGGTGTGTGTGTGTTTGTTGGTCAAGAGGAAATTGGTATGCTTCGGGACGTCCCTCAAGTTGAATAGTTTTAACCTTGACTACGGTCGTCTTTGAGTCGACCGCTTCAGAAACGAAATGAAATGTAGCCTTTACTTCCATGATGCAGTTCCTTAATTGTTGTTGTTTTATAAGTTTCAAATTTGAGAAACTTAGGATTTGTGTGAGAGTCTGAGTTGAATAAATCGACCCGAGTTATTGCAGTAAAATAACTGTAATTAAATATTATTTAAGGTTACATACTAACACTATTTACATTATTGATAACATATCAATTAACACAATACCTGAAACAACAACAAGTTGGATTTAACTAAGTGTTTGATTAACAATAGTAATTGTGAAGCAAAAGTAATAACAATTTATGATCACGAAAAATGTGGCTGCCTAGCGTGGCTGCCTAGCGACGTCTGTCTCGCGACGTCTGTCTCCCTGACCACAACCGATGCGAAGTTTGTAATGAGTGTCACTCAACCGTCTGGCCGAAGGTAACTTGACCGAACGGACAGGCGGCAAAGTTTGAAAAGAGGTTTCAAACTTACATCCCCCCCCCCTCAAGAACGAAGAAGGAATTTCGGATTAATGGAAAGGGATGAGTTTGCTTGCGTGAAAAAGTTTTGATCCTTTTTTCCTGAGACCGCTATCGACCTCATATATTACCTCAGAAATTTTCTTTTTTATTCTGAATGGCCCTTCTCTGATTGGATCCGTTTTTTTCCTGTTCAATTTGTTTCCGTTGTTTATTTAAATGAGATCATTTTCGTTGTATTCATGTTTGTTTGTTTTCTCGTCGTAATACCTCTTGTTTTGCTCGTGAATCTTTTTCGATTGCTCGAATGCCTTTCTTCTATTTTCATCTAAGTTTTCGGATCTTTCCAAATTTCAATTTATTTTTAGGTTTTCGTCTTGGCATAACCTAAATTTTTTTATGCAGTCTAGACTTAATAAGACATCATCTTCAAATGATTTACTTTTGATGATGAAACTTCAATTTCCTCAGGGTCTGTTTCGACCCCTTCTGCTGATGCGACATGTCCCAGGTATTTTACTTCAGCTGCGAAAAGGGTACACTTGTCGGGACTAAGTTTCAAATTTGCCAGTCGCGATCGGGAGAACACCTCTTCTTAACTCCGCACATGCTCTTCGAACGTTCTCCTCATGACGATGATGTCATCTAGGTACACCAAACAGGTTTTCCAGGTCAGGCCACGTAGCACGTACTCCATCAGGCGTTCGGAAGTGGTTGGAGCATTGCCAAGCCCAAATGGCATCACCACTATTCGCCACAATCCAGTCCCAACTGAAAATGCGGTTTTCTTTCGGTCCTTCTTGTCGATTTCTACCAGCCAGTAGCCATTCTTGAGATCGAGTGTAGAAAACCATTTTGCGTCGGCTAAAGTGTCCATAATGTCATCGATATGTGAGAGGGGGTAACTATCTTTCTTACTGACGTCGTTAAGCTGCCAATAGTCGACACAAAAAACGAGTGCTACCATCGTTT
>OZ017743.1:46663755-46668755 GCA_963969285.1 Odontomyia ornata
CGAAGCTTAAACTTAAAAATTAATGAATTGACCATATCGGAGCTCAAGGAGGAGTTGGAACAGCGGAATCTGGCCACACAAGGTACAAAGGCCATGCTGATTGCATGCTTGCCTGACGCGATCGAGTCGGAAGGCGTGAATCTGGATTCGGGTGAGCTCTCAGATGCGGAAAAAGGCGCAGAAGGTGGAGAAGTAGAAACACCAAAATCAAAGGAGCCAGAAAATGCGCTGATGCAAATGTTAATGCTGATGTCATCCAGTCTGACTGCGAAGCTAGATGAACAGTCATCCAGTTTAACTACGAAGCTAAGTGAACAGTCATCCAATTTAACTACGAAGCTTGATGAACAATCAGCGAAGTTAAATGAACAATCAGCGAAGTTAAATGAACAATCAGCGAAGCTAGACCAAGTCCACCGAAATAAAAGCGGAGCTCGGCAGCCTGAACAAACAAATTAAAGGCGTCGAGAAAAAGGTTTACCAGGTCGAGGAAAAGGTCAGCCAGGTCGAAGAGAGAATGAACCATGAGATGGAAAAAGTGAAAAAAGAATTGGAAGCAGCGAAGGCAGTAGTAACTATTTCACTAGCCCCGCCTATAACCGCAGCGCAAAGCACATCCAGAAATGTGCAAGCAGCAATATTCGATGGGCAAACGGTCTGGAGTATTTAAAAGACCCAGTTTAAAGCTGCCGCAACGGCAAATCACTGGAATGAGCAGGAACGAGCAACTGCATTAATTCTTGCTCTAAGAGGCCCAGCTGCCGAGCTTTTGCAGACGATCCCCGATGAATTGCACTCAAACCCGAATGCTATAATCAATGCGCTCGACATGCGTTATGGAGACGATCATCTAAAGCATATTTATCGGTCACAGCTACGGCATCGGATGCAGAAGTCTGGTGAAACCCTACAGCAGCTAACCCAAGACATTGATCGACTAGCACTTTTGGCTTACCCAGCCTACGACCCAGAACCTCGAGATGATGCAGCAACAGAAGCATTCATCAGCGCACTAAAAGACCCGGAATTGCATCAAGCCGTGCGTTTAGCTCAAAAGCAAACGGTTAAGGACGCATTGGCTTACAGTCTGAACTATGAGGCAGCGAAAAACGTGACTCGTACCACTGCCCGGGTTCGTGAGGTAGTGACAGACGAGTGCAGGTGTGAGCGCGTCGAAATTGAGCGAGACCCGCATGTAAATGGTGCGCCTAGATGCTGGAATTGCGGAGAGAAGGGGCACCTACAATTGCAAGAAGCGAAGAAAACCGAGCTATTGTCCAGGGTGTGCAGCTAGAAGGAGATCCAGACCGAGTCAGGAGCCCAGAATGGAAACCCTTCAAACAGAGGGGTCGGGAAACATGTAAGAGCCAACTTCGTGGGGCAGAGGTTGGCTAGGAGGATCGACGTCCCCAGCACCATCATCACCGTGTCAAGACTACATCGTGGAGAAGCGGACTTATGCCTTCCGGGTCAAGTTAACGGAGAAAACTGCACCATAACAATCGACACTGGTGCAACCCGATCGATTATCCGACAAGACCTAGTTAGACAGCAACAACTTCACAAGGGCAGAATTTTCTCACTACGGACAGCTACGGGAGAAACTGCACCTGTTCATGGAGAGGTCAACCTAGAGATACAGTTGGGAGACCTTGTGTTCCGACACAATTTTCTGGTTGCGAATATTATGGATGACTGCATTCTCGGAATGGGTTCTCTGCGACCACATGGAATCACGTTGGATTTGGGCAAACGTGTATTGAAATGGCAGAATGTCGAAGTACTGATGGAGGATCCCAGCGTCCAAATTCCCAAGATGAATGTAGTGGTATGCACTGACACTGATGTACCGAATTCTTCTGAAAGCATTGTATGGGCCAAGCTTGATGGTGATTCTGGAGACCACCGATCTTATCTGATAGAGCCAACGAAGACGTCCGCATTGCGCAGTTTGATTGTAGGACGAAGCCTTGTAAGATCTTTAAGGAACGGATATGTGCCGGTTAGAGTCCTTACCACCGCAGATTCAACCACGAGCATTAAAGCGGGAGAAGTCATCGGCAGCTGCCAGCCTGTTTCCACCATCACCTCTTTGGAAGCTACTCACGACCATCATTGCAAAAGGAGGCAAGACACAGACAAAGCCCGGGAATCAACGTCTGCAATATTGAAGCAGGTCAAATTGCCAGTGCAGCTATTGAAGCGAGCTTCTGATCTGGTCACCAAGTACAGTGACATCTTCTCAACAAGCCCGGATGACCAAGGCCGAACGAGTATGGTTACTCACGTCATAGATACACAGGGAGCCAAGCCGATTCGACAAGCACCCAGACGCCTCCCTATAGCCAAACAAGGAGAAGTGAGCGCGCTGATCTCGGACATGGAAAAACAAGGCGTTATTGAACCTTCTGTCAGTCCATGGGCCGCGCCTCTAGTTCTAGTAAAGAAAACCGATGGTAGCACTCGTTTTTGTGTCAACTATAGGCAGCTTAACGACGTCACTAAGAAAGATAGTTACCCGCTCCCACGCATCGATGACATCATGGACACTTTAGCCGACGCAAAATGGTTTTCTACACTCGATCGCAAGAGTGGCTACTGGCAGGTAGAAATCGACAAGAAGGACCGAGAGAAGACCGCATTTTCAGTTGGGACCGGATTGTGGCAATTTGTGGTGATGCCGTTTGGGCTTTGCAATGCTCCAGCCACTTTCGAACGCTTGATGGAATACGTGCTACGTGGTCTTACCTGGAAAAACTGCTTGGTGTACCTAGATGACATCATTGTCATCGAGAGAACGTTCGAAGAGCATTTGCGGAACTTAGAAGAGGTTTTCTCCGGGCTGCGACTGGCAAATTTGAAACTTAGTCCCGATAAGTGTACCCTTTTCGCAGCTGAAGTAAAATACCTGGGACACGTCGTACCAGCAGAAGGGGTCAAAACAGACCCTGAGAAGATTGAAGTCCTGAAAAGCTGGCCAACAAACAACAAGCGCCAACTACGAAGTTTCCTGGGTCCGGCAACCTACTATCGAAGATTCGTCAAAGACTTTGCCAAAATAGCTAAGTGTCTCCATCAGCTAACCGAGAAAAATCGTCCATATGTCTGGAACGAACAATGCCAGACAGCCTTTGAGACCCTGAAGGAAAAGCTGTGTGAATCACCCGTGCTAGGGTATCCGAAACCCGGAAAAATGTTTCTAGTTGACACTGATGCAAGCAACGGCGGTATTGGAGCTGTACTCTCCCAGCAGATCAATGGCGAAGAAAGAGTCCTCTCGTATTACAGTCGAGTTCTTTCAAAAAGTAAGAGGAACTACTGTGTGACCAGGAAGGAGCTATTGGCTATAATAGAGGCCACCAAGCAGTTCCACAAATACCTATATGGCCAGAAATTTGTTCTTCGAACGGACCATGCATCGCTGAGATGGCTACTTAACTTCAAAAAACCCGAGGGACAAGTTGCGAGATGGATCGAAAGATTGCAGTCATACGACTACGAAATTGTTCATCGAAAGGGCGGAGCTCATGGAAATGCTGACGCCCTATCTCGTCGCCCATGTCCAGCTAACTGCAAGTATTGCCGACGGATTGAAGAAAAGGAACCGCCCGTTGATTTGCGACTGATAACGGCCGAATTCGATGAAGGTTGGTCATCGGAGGAGATTCAAAATGCCCAGCTAGCCGATGAAGACATCGGACCATTGCTCGTATGGAAGGAGACGACTGGGCGACCTGAGTGGAAGGACGTTTCAACGCATGGCGCAACCCTGAAAAGCTATTGGGCACAATGGAACTCCCTTCAGGTGGAGGGTGGTGTACTCAAGCGGAAATGGGAAACGGCGGATGGCAGCTTCTATAGGATGCAAACTATACTACCCAAAAGCCGAATCCACGATGTGGTAAAGGAAATGCATGAAGGATCCTCAGGAGGCCATCTTGGTGTTAACAAGACCTTAGCGAAATTGCGGGAAAGATTCTACTGGCTCCACGCTCGAGAAGACGTAGAGGACTGGTGTCGCAGATGCACAATTTGCGCTTCCGTCAAAGGTCCAAAACGACGACTGAGAGGACAAATGCAAACCTATAACGTGGGGGTACCGTTTGAAAGGATTGCTGTTGACATCGCTGGACCCTTTCCTGAATCTGAATGGGGAAATCGATACACGCTCGTTGTAGCCGATTATTTCAGCAAGTGGCCCGAGGTCTACCCCATTCCCAACCAGGAAGCAACTACTGTAGCCGAACAGCTAGTGTTAAATTGGGTCAGTAGGTACGGTGTGCCTTGCGAACTACATTCGGATCAAGGCCGAAACTTTGAGTCACTAGTTTTTGGCGAAATGTACGAGCTGCTTTGAATACGGAAAACGAGGACAACAACGCTGCATCCCCAATCCGATGGAATGGTCGAACGTTTCAACGGCACGCTCAATAAACACCTTGCCAAGATGGTTGACGAGAACCAAAGGGACTGGGACCGACATATCCCACTATTTTTGATGGCGGACAGAGCTGCCGAACACGCATCGACGGGCCAAGCTCCAGCCAAAGTCATTTTTGGAAAGACTATTCGTCTGCCAGCTGATATAAAGTTTCGAACACCCCCTGAGAAACCCCAAACGATCTCGGAGTACGCAAGTGATCTAAGACAACGGTTGAACCAGATACATCGGACAGTGCGAAAACACCTCGAATCGGCTACTGACCGCATGAAGACCAGGTATGATCTAAAGGCTAATTCTACTGGCTTGCAGCAATATGACTTGGTGTGGCTATATAACCCGCAACGGCGAAAGGGTAGGTCTCCAAAGTTGCAACATAACTGGGAGGGACCATACCGAGTCACAAAGCGAATCAACGACGTCGTATATCGCATACAGGAACACCGTAAACCGAGAGCCAAAATGAAAATCGTGCATCTAGACCGTCTTGCTCCATATTACATCCAGGGAGAATCGACTACAACTGGCGACACATCTTTTCGGGGCGAAAAGAACTGAG
>OZ017743.1:46671255-46791255 GCA_963969285.1 Odontomyia ornata
TTGGAGTAATTTTCGAAGCATCAGCAAATGTACAAACATTAACATGTCTGTTCGCTGTTAACAGTATTCGAGGAAAGCCATCGAAGTCCTCCGACATAGACTAATCGCATATGAGGAAATTCGGTAACATATGGTACCACGGAAAATTTGCTGCGCTTCCTTTATCAGCAATATGTATTGCCGTAATCAATATTTTGCTTATTTACTTTTTCTCTAAAGGAGTTAGGAAGTCGTGTCTCTTGTTACAGTTCACGGACAAGCGATTTCAACGCGTCCATGATTTAACGATCAGAGTTTGGTGCTCGCATGCTAATAATTGATGGAAAACAACTAAAGTTGCAAATTTGGGATACAGCAGGCCAGGAGGCATAGGTCAATTACCCATTCCTAATATCGGGGTGCAGCAGGAGCTCTGCTTGTGTATGATATAACCCGTAGAGAAACATTCAACCACTTGACAACATGGCTTGCAGATGCTAGGCAACATTTCAAATTCGAATATGGTCATAATATTTGAAATCTGAAACAAAAGTGAAAACACAATCTGGCATAGGTGAGCAGTATTTATAACAAATGATTTATGTTCATGTAGAGACTTTTTATAGATAAGAAAAAAAAAAAGTCGTTTTTAAGATGAAACCCAATATTAAACCTTTTGAGCCCAAAAATAGCGGGAATTCATTGCATAAAAATGATTCTAAATTATTTAATGTGTTGATTAAATCATTTATTCTAGTTAGTGGTATACTTACTTGAATTCACTGTAATTCGGATTCCAGTTTTAAGCTACATTTTAAAATTAAGTTTAATGCGTTTGACAAAGCACACATTTTTCGATAAAGAGGCTGACGAGTGAATTTGTCGATGAGCAAATAATGGGTGGAATCTGTTTAAAAATATAGTGCTGTTTTAGTTTGTATGTAATTATCTTAATTTGAAAAATACTTTAAGACTCACTGGAATATTGTTAGAGCACTGATAAACCATTCCAAAAATTAATGTTCATTTTACAATCAAAACAGCCTAGGAAAATTGAAATAATTAAATAAGTTCAATGTGCTGGATTAAGCCCAGTTTTCATTTTTTTCGATTCAATTTAATTTAATTTCAGGAAGTTATCAGAATCCATGACGCACTGGCGAATATTTTGGTGTGTGTGTGTGCGCGTGTTCGACATTATGGAGTTCTTTTGAAAAAAATTCTTTCTATCTCTCAACCCACTCCCATACGCGGTGAGCTAGCCGTGGAAACAAAAAGATCTCCCCTTCAGTCACCATCATGTGACTTTATGTGGTTCCATAGGGAAACTGTTTTTGTTTAGTCAGCAACCTTTGCTGAATACCGTTTTTTTTTTGCTGCGAGAGCAACTCCTCAGTTGCTATTGCTACATCCATCCTGTTTTTCTTGATAAGGCATATTATGTTTTTTTTTTATTTTTCCTGCGGAACACCATCACATAACATGGCGCCCAAACTTGGTAGTAAGGCTTTCTTGTTTGGCAATTTAACCTTCATCATCTCATTTTGTGCCTATAATCACTGATGATTATTCAGGCCTCGGTGATGCTTGGTCTGGCAGAGGAGGATTTCGGTTATTGGCTTCTTTGAGACATTCATTATTCATTTTGCTCCTCTTCTCACAGACTGACTCATCGCCTGTGTCACCTTTTGGAACAGTACCGTTCGCCTGAGGGCTTGCTCTCACAGCTGGCGCCCCACCAACTACCGTTTGTTTTCTCGCTATCTCTCTTCTCTTTCTCTCTTTCAATTCCCGTGTGTAGTTTCGGCAGCCACTCCAGATTTTCGACCTTTTTGTTGGTTTCGAGGTGGAGTGCGAAGGATCGGCATCGTGTCAGTGTGTCCGCCTTGTAGGTTTGATTATGGCATATGACGTTGATCCGACTGATACTGCGCACAACCACATTCCCGATCCTTGAGCGGACACTGGTCTAGAACTATCGACGTTTGTACGTTTTGAATATATATCAAGCTGAAGCAATTGTTTCGTGGAATCCACTTCTGTACTTTTTGCATTCTATCCTTCTTCATCTACATCTCCAGAGGACCTCTTGCCGCTGGCCAACGAAAAGTTGTGACGCAATTGCGTTTTGAAATCGTAACCAAGCGATCGGATAGACCTCAGGACTTCTAGTATACATATTTAGCTCAACAATTTTTCTATCGACCTCTCTTATTTTCAGTACGCAGTCTCCTTTCCTGATGTCCACGTGCGCACACACTCCTTCTAATGTAAAATCAATTGTCGTAAAGTAAAGTAAAGTAGAGTAAAGAGAAAAAGAAAATATACAAAGTTAATAAACGAAAACGAAAATTTAGTAACATTAAGAAAATTCTAGAAATAAGAAGAGAAAAAAAAAGATTTTTTTGTAAAATGGGGAGATATATTTCGATGTAAATTTGTACATCTTCCTACGACTCGAACCAAGCCAATATTGCCAATTGCATCGTTCCAATAACCAGGGATTTTAGTCAGGAATTTGTGCCCTCGAGGCATTCTACACCACAGGGTGTCCCCTTGAATACTCGCCTAAGTAGAGACAAGACTTCCCTTGATTCCGGCATGGCGTCCAGTCGACAGACGGACTCTAATGTCCCAGCCGATCTATTTAATGATGCCAATCCATTTTCTATCGACAAAGGAGGAAATATTAACCTAACTCAACTACCAGTCAAGTCCGAAGGAATCAAATCGTATATCGACACAGCTGAATTGTGGAATACACCGTCTCCGGTTGGTCCTTATACTGAAGACAATAGAAATGATGTCCAGTTGATGGATCTTGCTGCTGATATCCGAAGATTGACGCAGACACTCGAGTCGAGTGTCGTCAGTCCCTCGAGGCAAATGGGCAGAATAGATCCACAGTCAAATTTGAATCCACCTTACATTACCGCTCAAACTACGTCTGAGCCTCAGGCATCGAATTCCGCACGATATCCACAACGCTCTACTCTTCAGTCTCATCTTTCTATACCTATTTCCAAATGGGGTATTATTTTCGATGGAGGTAAATCCAGTCTCCAAGTGGATGACTTCTTATACAGAATTCAAGCTATGGCGGACACTCAGGGCGTTCCCTTGGATCTAATTGCGCAGAGTTTTCATTTTTTCTTGAGGAATCCTTCTCTTAGTTGGTACTGGAAGTACCATGCCATGAGTGCGCATGCAATCAACGGGGAATCCCTAACCCAGGCGTTCAGGCACCGTTTCGCCCCTGTTGGTGTCGACATTGATGTTCGACGCCAGATGGACGCTCGCATGCAAGGCTTGAACGAACCTTTCGTCGACTTCTTTGATGCTCTGGAGACTATGTCGCTCCAACTCAGACAGAGCATGTCGGATTTGGACATGCAGCACCTGTTGTTCCGCAACATAACTAAACGTCTGCGCGATCATTTAGCCGGTCGGCACTTCGAGTCTATACGTGAGTTGGTGAATTGTTGCACCTCAGTGGAGACTGTCTGGAACCTCAGCAAGCCTGAACGGTACCACATCCCTAGCCGTAACGTGCACGAGATAAAAGACCCTTACCCTGGCCATGCCCGTTTCTCGTCTGATAGACATGTGGAAGCTGTCCAGTCAACCGACCCCATCAATAGTCCAGAATATCGCCTGTGCTGGAATTGCAGTGATATCGGGCACTCGTTCACCCAATGTCAGGCCCCCGTCAATGGTGTCTTCTGTTTTGGTTGTGGTAACCCCGGCGTTCGCAAGACGAACTGCCCTAAATGTGAGGAAGTGGGAAACTACGACAGGAGCACCCCGGTTGTGAGGGATCGTCGCGCTCCGGATTCTCGAGTCCCACCTCAACAACGCAAACCGCAGAATTGCTGTACAACAGTAGACGCAGCCACCAATGTGGATCCCGAACTGCGACACAATCACTAATTTCTGATTCCCGATCCCCTCAACAGTACGAATTCCCATGTGACCCGTACCAAGCACGCCTGCCTAGCAGATTTTGTGTGTCTGTTTCATGTCACACCAACTCTCCCCTGAAACGTGCTTACCGGAGATACCGTAGAACTGTTAAATATTTCCGCGCTAAGCGCACATTCCGTAAATTGGCAGCAGTAGCAGTTTTATCTGATATGGATCTGAGCGATCCTCGTCCTCACTGCAACATTATCGTCCAAGACCGTATGCTCACTGGTTTGATGGACAGTGGAGCCAGCGTCAGCGTTCTGGGACATGGCTCCCTTGCTTTGATAAAAGACCTAGATCTCCGTCTTCATAATATCAAGAACAATATCCAAACGGCGTCTGGTCAACGCGTAGCCACGGTGGGATACGTGAATGCCCCTGTCACGTATGAGAAAGAGACTAAGCCTTTGCGGTTCCTGGTAGTCCCATTCCTGGCCGGCAAGCTATATTTAGGCATTGATTTTCGGAATGCTTTCCAGATCGCTCCGGTGTCGCTGAAACATGTCAGTGTGCTCCAGGAAGACCCCTCTTCAATTCCAGTCAGTGAGACTGATCTTCACCAGCTGACCTCAAACCAACAGCAGCAATTACAGAAAGTAATTGCTCTATTCCCTTCGTTCAATAAACTTGGTTTGGGAAGAACGTCACTGGTTACACACCACATTGACACCGGGACTGCTAAGCCAGTCAAACAACGGCATTATGCTGTTTCCCCTGTCGTACAGGATCTGCTGTACAAGGAACTGGACCGTATGCTCGCCCTTGGTGTGATCGGCGAGAGTCACAGTTCTTGGAGCTCCCCTGTAACATTAGTTCGTAAACCTGGGAAAGTCCGGTTATGCCTTGATGCCAGGCGCGTGAACGAAGTGACCGTCAAGGACGCATATCCGTTGCCCTTGATAGACGGGCTACTCTCACGCCTAAGATCCACCAAGTTTATTACCAGTCTTGATTTAAAGGACGCCTTTTGGCAGATACCCCTCAATCCCAAATCTCAAGAGAAGACAGCCTTCACGGTGCCGGGTCGTCCTTTGTATAAACTTAAGGTCATGCCTTTCGGGTTGTGCAACGCACCCCAGACTATGTGTCGTCTAATGCACAAAGTCATCCCGCATGAGCTTCAAGACAAAATCTTCGTCTACCTGGACGATTTGCTCGTAACCAGCTCTTCATTCGAAGAACATTTGCAACTTTTGTCTACAGTAGCTAAGCTACTGAAGTCAGCTGGGCTCACGATAAACGTGGAGAAGAGCAAGTTTATCCAGCGTGAGATTAGGTACCTGGGATACATCGTTAGTGATGGTATCCTAAAGACTGATCCTTCCAAAGTCTCCAGCATCATGGATATCTCGATTCCCAGATCTGCAAAGGACATTTGTCGTTTCATGGGAATGGCTGGATGGTACCGCCGATTTATTCATCGTTTTGCCGCAATTACCGCTCCCTTGACTGATTTACTGAAAGGCAAATCGTCCTTCCGATGGACTGACGCTGCTCAGAACGCTTTCGAACATTTAAAACAAGCCCTTATTACAGCCCCTGTATTAGTCAACCCTGATTTCACTAAACCCTTCTTCATCCAGTGTGATGCTAGCACCACTGGCATTGGTAGCGTTCTCTTTCAAAAGAACGAAAAGGAGGAAGAGCATCCTATTGCCTTCATGTCAGCCAAACTAACGTCGGCGCAGCGAAATTATACTATCACGGAGTTGGAGTGTCTCGCCGCCGTACAGAGCGTGAAGAAATTCCGCGCTTATATTGAGGGTCTGCCCTTTACCATCATCACGGATCACGCTAGTCTGAAGTGGCTTATGAGCCAACAAGACCTTTTGACGTAAAACCACCGAACTACTGCAACGATATTATTACTGGCCAACTCTTCGTAAGGACGTTGCTTCTTACATTTCACGTTGCAGTACATGCAAACAGGTTAAACCCTGTAACCAGGTTTTAAGACCTCCCATGGGCCATGAGCGCTTGTCTGAACGACCTATACAGCGCTTATTTATCGATTTTCTAGGACCTTATCCACGCTCCAAAAGTGGAAATACTTACTTATTTGTATTGCTCGACCACTACATGAAATTTGTGTGGCTCAAGCCCCTAGCAAATGCAACCACTGAGGCAGTCCTTAAATATTTGCTAGATCTCTTTTGTGCTTTCGGAGTACCAGAACTAATACACTCTGATAACGGTGCACAGTTCACTTCGAAACAGTTCACTCAATTTCTGCAAGAACATGGTGTCTCTCATATCTTAACCCCCAAATATTCACCCCAATCGAATGCCTCCGAACGTGTGAACCAATCGATCCTAGCCGCCATCCGCGCTTACATATGTGAAGACCACTGCACGTGGGATAAATACCTGTGCGAGGCGGGCGCAGCGTTTCGAAGTACTGTTCATGAGTCCACGGGTTGTTCTCCACACGATTTAATGTTCGGATTTCAGTCCATGAGCCACGGCTCGGACTATGAGCTCCTCCGATGCCTTTCCGCGTTTGAAGATGGCGAGGTTGCGCTCAGCACCCCGCACAAGCGCCTGCGACGTATTCGCGAGCGTGTCCAGGAAAGGCTAGCTGCAGCCTATGCTAAAGGCCAGCAGCGATACAATTTACGAGCAAGAGTCCGTACCTTTACTCCAGGACAATTGGTTTACGTCCGGAATCATGTCCTTAGTAGTGCAGCTGATAAATTCGCGGCTAAATTCGCACCCATATTTGTACCTGCCAGAGTGGTTGGACAGGTGGGTCAGGTGGCCTATGATCTCGAGTCACTTGATGGAAAGCCTTTGGGGACCTATCACGGTCAGGATATCCGGCTGTAAATATTACCAAATAGTCGGCTGTATTGTGGATCAAGCATGTTTCTGTTTCCTTTTTCGCCCTATCTTCATACTCTGTATTTTCCTTTCTCGCCACTCTCACATTCTTTTTATTGTTGTTAGTAGTGTAAATAGAACATATAGAGTTAGTTTTAGCATTAGGTTATAGGTTCTGTACAGTTAGTGATAGGTGTAAATAGTAGTTCGTTAGTAAGTTTTCTTTGCCGAGATCGAGGGCTGGAGGTGGAGATATGGTGTGGTACGAGGAAGGCAGCGCGGATGTTCACTGACCAAATCAATGCCCCGATATAGATTTTTTTTCGAAGCCCACCAGTACGGCTCGATTCGGCGCAATTATTTTTTTTGTTGTTGACGGCATAGTTATAACCTTTTAGAATTAAGTTGAGTGATTATCGTATCGTTATCGTTTATCGCCCATATTAAGGGATTATATTTTCGTATCGTATCGCATTATCATACCGTATAGGATTATCGTATCGTATAACATTATCGTATCGTTTAGCCATACCGTATCGCTTAGTATTATCGTATCTTTTAGTGTAAGCGTATCCTTTAGAATAGCATTATCGTATAGCCGCTTCTTAGCGTTAGGTTATCGCTTGTATATAGTGTATTACAGTTTGACCTTGGCTTATTGGTTAGTAGTTGGTATTGCCCGGCTTTGGGAAATGAAACCCTTCTCCAGGGTATGGGACGTGCCCACGTGTTACGTTGGCACAATTAATGGCCCCTCTATTTTCAAACCTTTAAATACCCCGACGCTGAACTTCGCTTATCCGATGCAAAAACCCACATCATCTCAACACGGCCGACGCAATCCAGCGCGCGTTGATGAAATGACGCGGCTGATGTAATCCAGCGGCTGAAGTTGAAATAACTTGGAGACGCGTTGATGAAATGACGCGGCGGAGTCAGCTGAGTTTAAGCGCGGATCGGAAAGAGTCATGGTGAACGGACGTATAATTTTATGGCGTATCCCCTTTGCAGTAAAAAAAGGAAACCCTGTGAATCTCAATTCAGAAAGTTCGTAGAAAGATTGCCTCTTTTCGTGTTTGCAACAAAGGATTTTGTGGAATTTATATTTAGTATTTCCAAGGATTGTGATATTGTGTAAATCGTAATCAAATTTGTGTATTAATTGTTCGAGACATAGTTGTTCAGAATGGCGTGTGCATGTTTGTTCAGGTGCTTCATTATCGGTGACACGGGTGTTACCTCAGACGGAATGTAGGTTTTCTGAGGCATTTGCAATGTACAGCCTTGGACTTTCGTTTGGCTCCCTGAAACAGCTATTCGTTACTCCAATATTCTAAATTTAGTGGCTTTACTACGCATTTTGTAAGATCTGTATTCGTAAGTGTCATTTGTCTGGGCGTCGCTGACGTCTTATTGTTGGAGTAATTTTCGAAGTATCAGCAAATGCACAAACATTAACATGTCTGTTCACTGTAAACAGTATTCGAGGAAAGCCATCGAAGTCCTCCGACATAGACTAATCGCATATGAGGAAATTCGGTAACATATGGTACCACGGAAAATTTGCTGCGCTTCCTTTATCAGCAATATGTATTGCCGTAATCAATATTTTGCTTATTTACTTTTTCTCTAAAGGAGTTAGGAAGTCGTGTCTCTTGTTACAGTTCACGGACAAGCGATTTCAACGCGTCCATGATTTAACGATCAGAGTTTGGTGCTCGCATGCTAATAATTGATGGAAAACAACTAAAGTTGCAAATTTGGGATACAGCAGACCAGGAGGCATTCAGGTCAATTACCCATTCCTAATATCGGGGTGCAGCAGGAGCTCTGCTTGTGTATGATATAACCCGTAGAGAAACATTCAACCACTTGACAACATGGCTTGCAGATGCTAGGCAACATTTCAAATTCGAATATGGTCATAATACTTGAAATCTGAAACAAAAGTGAAATGATTTATGTTCATGTAGAGACTTTTTATAGATAAGAAAAAAAAAGTCGTTTTTAAGATGAAACCCAATATTGAACCTTTTGAGACCAAAAATAGCGGGAATTCATTGTATAAAAATGATTCTAAATTATTTAATGTGTTGATTAAATCATTTATTCTAGTTAGTGGTATACTTACTTGAATTCACTGTAATTCGGATTCCAGTTTTAAGCTACATTTTAAAATTAAGTTTAAAGCGTTTGACAAAGCATACACTTTTCGATAAAGAGGCTGATGAGTGAATCTGTCGATGAGCAAATAATGGGTGGAATCTGTTAAAAAATAACGTGCTGTTTTAGTTTGTATGTAATTATCTCAATTTGAAAATACTTTAAGACTCACTGGAATATTGTTAGAGCACTGATAAAACATTCCGAAAATTAATGTTCATTTTACAATCAAAACAGCCTAGGAAAATTGAAATAATTAAATAAGTTCAATGTGCTGGATTAAGCCCAGTTTTCATTTTTTTTTGATTCAATTTAATTTAATTTCAGGAAGTTATCAGAATCCATGACGCACTGGTGAATATTTTGGTGTGTGTGTGTGCGCGTGTTCGACATTATGGAGTTCTTTAGAAAAAAATTCTTTCTATCTCTCAACCCACTCCCATACGCGGTGAGCTAGCTGTGGAACCAAAAAGATCTCCCCTTCAGTCACCATCATGTGACTTTATGTGGTTCCATAGGGAAACTGTTTTTGTTTAGTCAGCAACCTTTGCTGAATACCGTTTTTTTTGCTGCGAGAGCAACTCCTCAGTTGCTATTGCTACATCCATCCTGTTTTTCTTGATAAGGCATATTATGTTTTTTTTTTTATTTTTCCTGCGGAACACCATCACATAACAATATATATATATATATATATATATATATATATATATATATATATATATATATATATATACATATATATATATATATATATATATATATATATATATATATAGATATATAGATATGTATATATATATGTATATATATATAGATATATATATATATATATATATATATATATATATATATATATATATATATATATATATATATTGTTACATGCACGAATAATGTTGCGAGGTACAGTCGCAAGTATTTTCACAATCGTTAAGAAGATCATGATCAACAAAACGAACGTACTCGAAAACCCACCAAGCATCAACATCTGAAAGGGAGTCACTGCTCCATTCATTCACGCTGCTCGAATGTTCCCGCTAATTCGCCAATGTACGAGAACTGGGTTGAATGACTAGAGACCCTATATAAAGGCGAACTGAATGAATGAGGAGATTCATTAGAACCGCGATAGTAAAAAAACTGCGAAAGTGTGAAGCGAATAGAAAAGCGATATTGTTCGAGTAATAGAAAACTGATTTTCGTTGATTATGACGTGATTTTAGAAGACAATTGCGATAGAAATTTATGGACAAGTGGAAGTTAGACTTTTAATAGTGAAAATTAAAATCGTGAAATAGTTAAATAAGTGATCGTGCATTTTTAAGTAATTAAAAAAACTCTTTTAATTTAATTTAAAAGACATTGCGTTTTCACTTTCCCGGAACATTAAAATTATTGGCCGCGAACCATTACACGCGACAGTGATGTCAAGAAGTGAGAAAGAAAATGTTGGAAGGGAAAACGTTTAAACAGTTTTAAAGTGCACAATAGTGAAAATTAACGTGGAAGCTTGTGGAAAAATAGCCAAAACAATAAAAATGCCAGGAAACTTTCATCTAAAATTTGGTCAATCGGAGCTCAAGGAGAAGTTGGAACAGCGAAATCTGGCCACACAAGGTACAAAGGCCATACTGATTGCACGTGACGAGTCGGAAGGCGGAAATCTGGATTCGGGTGAGCTCTCAGATGTGGAAAAAGGCGCAGAAGGTGGAGAAGTAGAAACACCAAAATCAAAGGAGCCAGAAAATGCGCTAATCCAAATGTTAATGCTGATGTCATCTAGTCTAACTGCGAAGCTAGATGAACGATCAGCGATGCTAAATGAACAGTCATCCAATTTAACTGCAAAGCTAAGTGAACAGTCGTCAAGCTTAACCACGAAGCTAGATGAACAATCAGCGAAACTGGACCAACAAGCGATCGAAATCAAGGAAGTGCAAAAACAGTCAACCGAAATAGAAGCCGAGCTCGGTAGCCTGAACAAGCAAATTAAATGCGTCGAGGAAAAGATTTTCCAGGTCAAGAAGAAGTTCAACCAGGTTGAGGAGAGAATCAACTTTGAGATCAGCCAGGTCGAAGAGAGAATGAACCATGAGATGGGAAAAGTGAAAAAAGAATTCGAGGCATCGAAGGCAGTAGTAACCACCTCACCAGCCCCGCTTATAAATACAGCGCAAAGCACATCCAGAAATGTGCAAGCACCAATATTCGATGGGCAAACAGTCTGGAGTATTTACAAAACACTGGAATGAGCAGGAACGAGCAAATGCATTTCTGCTTCCTCTAAGAGTCCCAGCTGCCGAGCTTTTACAGACGATCCCCATTGAGGTGCACTCAAACTCGGTTGCTATAATGAATGCGCTCGACATGCGTTATGGAGACGATCATCTAAAGCAGATTTAACGGTCACAGCTACGGCATCGGATGATGAAGTCTGGCGAAACTTTACAGCAGCAAGCCCAAGACATTGAGCGACTGGCACTTTTGGCTTAACCAGCGTATGACCCAGAACATCGAGATGATGCAGCGACAGAAGCATTCATCAGCGCATTAAAAGCCTAGGTCAAGGTTAAGGATGCATTGGCTTACAGTCTGAACTTTGAGGCAGCGAAAAATGTGCAAAGAGACTGCAAGAAGTGAAGAAAACCGAGCTATTGTCCAGGGTGTGCAGCTAGGAGAAGATCCAGACCGAGTCACGAGTCCAGAATGGATGCCCTTCAAACGGAGGGTTGGGAAACATGTAAGAGCCAATTGTGGTGCAGAGGTTGGCTAGGAGGATCGATGTCCCCAGCACCATCATCACCGTGTCAAGACTTTATCGTGGAGGAGCGGACGTATGCCTTCCGGGTCAAGCTGACAGAGAACATTGCACCATAACAATCGACACTGGCGCAACCCGATCGATTATCCGACCAGACCATGTGAGGCAATAGCTTTTTCACAAGGGCAGAATTTTCTCACTACAGACAGCTACGGGAAAAACTGCACCTGTCCATGGAGAGATCAACCTCCAGATACAGTTGGGCGACCTTGCGTTCCGACATAATTTTCTGGTACCGAACATTATGGATGAATGCATTCTCGGAATGGGTTTTCTGCGACACCATGGAATCTCATTGGATTTGGGCAAGCGGGTATTGAAATGGCAGAATGTCGAAGTACTGATGGAGGATCCCAGCATCCAAATTCCCAAGATGAATGTAGTGGTATGTGCCGACACTGATGTACCGAATCCTTCTGAAAGCATTGTAAGGGCCAAGCTGAATGGTGATTCTGGAGACCACCGATCTTTTCTGCAAGAGCCAACGAAGACGTCCATATCGCGCAGTTTGATTGTAGGATGAAGCCTTGTAAGATCTTTATGGAACGGATATGTGCCGGTTAGAGTCCTTAACACTGCAGACTCAACCACGAGCATCAAAGCGGGAGGAGTCATCGGCAGCTGCCAGCCTGTTTCCACCATCACCTCCTTGGAAGCTACTCACGACCATCATTGGGAAGGGAGGCAAGGCACAGACAAAGCCCGCGAATCCACGTCTGCAATATTGAAGCAGGTCAAATTGCCAGTGCAGCTATTCACACGACACTCTGATCTGGTCACAAGGTATAGTAACATTTTCTCAACAAGCCCGGATGACCAAGGCCGAACGAGTATGGTGACTCTCGACATAGATACACAGGGAGCCAAGCCGATTCGACAAGCGCCGAGACGTCTTCCTATAGCCAAACAAGGAGAAGTGAGCGTACTGATCTCGGACATGGAAAAACGAGGCGTTATCGAACCTTCTGTCAGTCCATGGGCCGCGCCTGTAGTTCTAGTAAAGAAAAACGATGGTAGCACTCGTTTTTGTGTCAACTATAGGCAGCTTAACGACGTCAGTAAGAAAGATACTTACCCGCTTCCACGCATCGATGACATCATGGACACGTTGGCCGACACAAAATGGTTTTCTACACTCGATCTCAAGAGTGGCTACTGGCAAGTAGAAATCGACAAGAAGGACCGAGAGAAGACCGCATTTTCGGTTGGAACTGGATTGTGGCGACTTGTGGTGATGCCATTTGGAGTTTGCAATGCTCCAGCCACTTCCGAACGCCTGATGGAATACGCGCTACGTGGTTTAACCTGGAAAACCTGCTTGGTGTACCTAGATGACATCATTGTTATCGGAAGAACGTTCGAAGAGCACGTCCGGAACTTAGAAGAGGTTTTCTCCTGATTGCGACTGGCAAATTTGAAACTTAGTCCCGACAAGTGTACCCTTTTCGCAGCTGAAGTAAAATACCTGGGACACGTCGTATCAGCAGAGAGGGTCAAAACAGACCCTAAGAAAATATAAGCCGTGAAAAGTTGGCCAACACCAAACAACAAGCGCCAACTACGAAGTTTTCTGGGTCTGGCAACCTACTATCGAAGATTCGTCAAATTCTTTGCCAAAATAGCTAAGTGTAATGAACAATGCCAGGTAGCCTTTGAGACCTTGAAGGGGAAGCTGTGTGAATCACCCGTGCTGGCATATCCGAAACCCGTAAAAATGTTTGTAGTTGACACCAATGTGAGCAACGGCGGTATTGGAGCTGTACTCTCCCAGCAGATCAATGGCGAAGAAAGAGTCCTCTCTTATTACAGTCGAGTTCTTTGAAAAAGTGAGAGGAACTACTGCGTGACCAGGAAGGAGCTATTGGCTATAATAAAGGCCACCAAGCAGTTCCACAAGTACCTATATGGCCAGAAATTTGTTCTTCGAATGGACCATGCATCATTGAGATGGCTGCTCAGCTTCAAAACCCCGAGGGACAAGTTGCGAGATGGATCGAAAGATTGCCGTCATACGACTACAAAATTGTTCATCGGAAGGGCGGAGTTCATGGAAATGCTGACGCCCTATCCCGCCATCCATGTTCAGCTAACTGCAAGCATTACCGATGGATTGAGGAAAAGGTACCGCCCGTTGATCTGCGATTGATAACAGCGGAATCCGTTGAAGGTTGGTCACCGGAGGGGATTCAAAATTCCCAGTTAGCCGATGAAGACATCGGACCAGTGCTCGTATGGAAGGAGACAACTAGGCGACCTGAGTGGAAAGCTATTGGGCACAATGGAACTCCCTTCAGGTGGAGGGTGGCATACTCAAGCGGAAATGGGAAACGGCGGGTGGCAGCTCCTATAGGATGCAAACTATACTCCCCAAAAGCCGAATCCACGATGTGGTTAAGGAGATGCACGAAGGATCCTCGGGAGGCCACCTTGGTGTTAACAAGACCTTAGCGAATTTCCGAGAAAGGTTTTACTGGCTCCACGCTCGAGGAGACGTAGAGGACTGGTGTCGCAGATGCACAGTTTGCGCTTCCGTCAAAGGTCCAAAACGACGACTGAGAGGACAAATGCAAACCTACAACTTGGGTGTACCGTTTGAAAGGATTGCTGTTGACATCGCTGGACCCTTTCCTGAATCCGAATGGGGAAATCGATACACGCTGGTTGTAGCCGATTATTTCAGCAAGTGGCCCGAGGTCTATCCCATTCCCAACCAGGAAGCAACTACTGTAGCCGAACAGCTAGTGTTAAATTGGGTCAGTAGGTACGGCGTACCTTGTGAACTACATTCAGATCAAGGCCGAAACTTTGAGTCACTAGTTTTTGGCGAAATGTGCGAACTGCTTGGAATACGAAAAACGAGGACAACACCGCTGCATCCCCAATCCGATGGAATGGTCGAACGTTTCAACGGCACTCTCAATAAATACCTGGCCAAGATGGTTGACGAGAACCAAAGGGGCTGGGACCGACACATCCCATTACATTTGATGGCGCACAGAGCTGCCGAACATGCATCGACGGGCCAAGCCCCAGCCAAAGTCATTTTTGGAAGGACTGTGCGTGTGCCAGCTCATATAAAGTTCGGAACACCCCCTGAGAAACCCCAAACCATCTCCGAGTACGCAAATGAGCTAAGGCAACGGTTGAACCAGATACATCGGACAGTGCAAAAACACCTCGAATCGGCTACTGACCGCATGAAGACCAGGTATGAGCTAAAGGCAAATTCTACTGGTTTCCAGCAAGATGACTTGGTATAGCTATATAACCCGTAACGGCGAAAGGGTAGGTCTCCGAAGTTGCAACATAATTTGGAGGGACCATACCGAGTTACAAAGCGAATCAACGACGTCGTATATCGCATACAGGAACACCGTAAGCCAAGAGCCAAGATGAAAATCGTGCACCTGGACCGTCTTGCCCCATATTACCTCCAGGGAGAATCGACTACAACTGGCGACACATCTTTTCGGGGCGAAAAAAACTAAGGTTGGGCAGTGTTACATGCACGAATAATTTTGCGAGTTACTGTCGCAAGTATTTTCACAATCGTTAAGAAGAACACGATCAACAAAACGAACGTACTCGAAAACCCATTAATCATGATCAACAAAACGAACATACTCGAAAACCCACCAAGCATCAACATCTGAAGGTGAGTCACTGCTCCATTGATTCATGCTGCTCGAATGTTCTCGCTAATTCGCCTATGTACGAGAACTGGGTTGAAAGACTAGAGACCCTTTATAAAGGCGAGCTGAATGAATGGGGGAATTCATTAGAACCGCGATAGTAAAAAAACTGCGAAAGTGTGAAGCGAATAGAAAAGCGATATTGTTCGAGTAATAGAACAGTGATTTTCGTTAATTGTGAAGTGACTTTAGAAGACAATTGCGATAGAAATTTATGGACAAGTGGAAGTTAGACTTTTAATAGTGAAAATTAAAATTGTGAAATAGTTAAATGAGTGATTGTGCATTTTTAACTCATTAAAAAAACTCATTTAATTGAATTTAAAAAACATTGCGTTTTCACTTTCCCGGAACATTTAAATTATTGGCCGCGAACCATTACACGCGACAATATATATATATATATATATATATATATATATATATATATATATATATATATATATATATATATATATATATATATATATAAATATATACATATATATATATATATATATATATATATATATATATATATATATATATATATATATATATGTATATATATATATATATATATATATATATATATATATATATATATATATATATATTGTTACATGTACAAATAATTACATGTACAAATAATGCTGCGAGCTACTGTCGAAATTGTTTTCAACATCATTAAGAACGTCAACAAATGAATTTACTCGAACCCACGAGAACCCAACAAGCATGATCAACATCTGCAAGTGACGTCACTCCATTCATTGATTTGCTCGAATCTACCAGGTACCTCTCGGTAGAACATTCGCCAATGTACGAGAAATGGGTGAATAGGTAGGGACCCTATATAAAGGCGAGCTGAATGAATGGGACGATCATTCATTCGACCGCGATAAGAACTGCGATTGTGTGTGGGAGGCGATATTATTCGAGTAGTAGAAAAGTGATTTTCGTAATAGTGAAGTGATTTAGAAGACAATTGCGATAAGAAATTTATGGACAAGTGTTAGATTTTTCATAGTGAAAATTAAACTTAGTGAAAGTGTTAAATTGATCATTGTGCACTTTTGTAATTAAATAAACTATTTTAACTTAAATAAAAAGACATTGCTTTTTCACTTTCCCGGAACATTAAAATTATTATTTGCCGCGAACTGAAACACGCGACAATGGTGTCAGAAGTGGGATAGAAAATTTTGGAAGTGAAAACGATTAAACATTTTTAAAGTGCACAATAGTGTAAATTAACGTGAAAACTGGTGGAAAAAAAGCCAAAACAATAAAAATGGCACGAAGCTTAAACTTAAAAATTAATGAATTGACCATGTCGGAGCTTAAGGAGGAGTTGGAACAGCGAAACCTGGCTACGCAAGGTACAAAGGCCACACTGATTGCACGCTTGCGTGACGCGATCGAGTCGGAAGGCGTGAATCTGGATTCGGGTGAGTTCTCAGATGCAGAAAAAGCGCAGAAGGTGGAGAAGTACAAACACCAAAATCAAAGGAGCCAGAAAATGCGCTAATGCAAATGTTAATGCTGATGTCATCGAGTCTGACTGCGAAGCTAGATGAACAATCAGCGAAGCTAAATGAACAGTCATCCAGTCTGACTGCGAAGCTGGATGAACAATCAGCGCAGCTAAATGAACAATCAACGAAGCTTAATGAACAATCAACGAAGCTAAATGAACAATCAGCAAAGCTGGGCCAACAAGCAATCGAAATCAAAGCAGACATCAAGGCAGACATCACACAGAAGCTGGAGAAACAGTCAACCGAAATAAATAGCGGAGCTCGGTCATCTCAACAAACAAATTAAAGGCGTCGAGGAAAAGGTTGACCAGGTCGAGGAAAAGGTTTACCAGGTCGAGGAAAAGGTCAGCCAGGCCGAGGAGAGAATCAACAATGAGATGGAAAACATGAAAAAGGAATTGGAAGCAGCAAAGGCTGTAGTAACCGCCTCACCAGCCCCGCTTACAACCGCAGTGCAAGGCTCGTCTAGAAATGTGCAAGCACCAATATTCGATGGGCAAATGGTCTGGAGTATTTACAAGACCCAGTTTGAAGCTGCCGCAAGGGCGAATCGCTGGAATGACCAGGAACGCGCAACTGCATTGATTCTTGCTCTAAGAGGCCCAGCTGCCGAGCTTTTGCAGACGATCCCCGTTGAACTGCACTCAAACCCGGCTGCTATATTGAACGCGCTCGACATGCGTTATGGAGGCGACCATCTGAAGCAGATTTATTGGGCACAGCTACGGAATCGGATGCAGAAGTCTGGCGAAACCTTACAGCAGCTAGCCCAAGACATTGAGCGACTGGCACTTTTGGCTTATCCAGCTTACGACCCAGAACATCGAGATGATGCAGCGACAGAAGCATTCATCAGTGCCTTAAAGGACCAGGAATTGCAACAATCTGTGCGATTAGCTCAAAAGCAAACGATTAAGGACGCATTGGTTTATAGTCTGAACTATGAGGCAGCAAAAAATGCGACTCGTAGCACAGCCTGGCTCCATGAGGTAATGGCAAACGAGTGCAGGTGTGAGCGCGTGGAAAATGAGCGAGAGCGGCAGGAAAATGGTGCGCCTAGATGCTGGGATTGCGGTGAGAAGGGGCACCTGCAAAGAGACTGCAAGAATCGAAGAAAATGGAGGTATTGTCCAGGATGGTGGAGATCCAGATTGAGTCAGGAGCCTAGAATGGAGGCCCATCAAACTGCAACGGCCAACTTCGTGGGGCAGAGGTTGGCTAGGAGGATCGACGTCCCCAGCACCACCATCACCGTGTCAAGACTACATCGTGGAGAAGCGGACTTATGCCTTCCGGGTCAAGTTGACGGAGAACACTGCACCATAACAATCGACACTGGTGCAACCCGATCGATTATCTGACCAGACCTAGTTAGAAGCAACAACTTCACAAGGGCAGAATTATCTCACTACGGACAGCTACGGGAGAAACTGCACCTGTTCATGGAGAGGTCCACCTCCAGATACAGTTGGGAGACCTTGTGTTCCGACATAATTTTCTGGTCGCGAGCATTATGGATGACTGCATTTTCGGAATGGATTTTCTGCGACCACATGGAATCACGTTGGATTTGGGCAAACGTGTATTGAAATGGCAGAATGTAGAAGTACTGATGGAGGATCCCAGCGTCCAAATTCCCAAGATGAATGTAGTGGTATGTACTGACACTGATGTACCGAATTCTTCCGAAAGCATTGTATGGGCCAAGCTTGATGGTGATTCTGGAGACCACCGATCTTATCTGATAGAGCCAACGAAGACGTCCGCATTGCGCAGTTTGATTGTAGGACGAAGCCTTGTAAGATCTTTGAGGAACGGATATGTGCCGGTTAGAGTCCTTAACACCGCAGATTCAACCACAAGCATCAAAGCGGGAGAAGTCATCGGCAGCTGCCGGCCTGTTTCCACCATCACCTCTTTGGAAGCTACTCACGACCATCATTGCAAAAGGTGGCAAGACACAGACAAAGCCCGGGACTCAACATCTGCAATATTGAAGCAGGTCAAATTGCCAGTACAGCTATTCAAACGAGCCTCTGATCTGGTCACCAAGTACAGTGACATCTTCTCAACAAGCCCGGATGACCAAGGCCGAACGAGTCTGGTAACTCACGTCATAGATACACAGGGAGCCAAGCAGATTCGACAAGCACCAAGACCTCTCCCTACAGCCAAACAAGGAGAAGTGAGCGCGCTGATCTCGGACATGGAAAAACAAGGCATTATTGAACCTTCTGTAAGTCCATGGGCCGCGCCTATCGTTCTAGTAAAGAAAAAGGATGGTAGCACCCGTTTTTGTGTCGCTCAACGACGTCACTAAGAAAGATAGTTACCCGCTTCCACGCATCGATGACATTATGGGCACTTTAGCGGACGCAAAATGGTTTTCTACACTCGATCTCTGGAGTGGCTACTGGCAGGTAGAAATTGACAAGAAGGACCGAGAGAAGACCGCATTTTCAGTTGGGACCGGATTGTGGCAATTTGTGGTGATGCCGTTTGGGCTTTGCAATGCTCCAGCCACTTTCGAACGCTTGATGGAATACGTGCTACGTGGTCTTACCTGGAAACCTGCTTGGTGTACCTAGATGACATCATCTTCATCGGGAGAACGTTCGAAGAGCATGTGCGGAACTTAGAAGAGGTTTTCTCTCGACTGCGACTGGCAAATTTGAAACTTAGTCCCGACAAGTGTACCCTTTTTGCAGCTGAGGTAAAATACCTGGGACACGTCGTATCAGCAGAAGGGGTCAAAACAGACCCTGAGAAGATTGAAGCCGTGAAAACTTGGCCAACACCAAACAACAAGCGCCAACTACGAAGTTTCCTGGGTCTGGCAACCTACTATCGAAGATTCGTCAAAGACTTTGCCAAAATAGCTAAGTGTCTCCATCAGCTAACCGAGAAAAATCGTCCGTTTGTCTGGAACGAACAATGCCAGACAGCCTTTGAGACCCTGAAGGAAAAGCTGTGTGAATCACCCGTGCTAGGGTATCCGAAACCCGGAAAAATGTTTCTAGTTGACACTGATGCAAGCAACGGCGGTATTGGAGCTGTACTCTCCCAGCAGATCAATGGCGAAGAAAGAGTCCTCTCGTATTACAGTCGAGTTCTTTCAAAAAGTAAGAGGAACTACTGTGTGACCAGGAAGGAGCTATTGGCTATAATAGAGGCCACCAAGCAGTTCCACAAGTACCTATATGGCCAGAAATTTGTTCTTCGAACGGACCATGCATCGCTAAGATGGCTACTTAACTTCAAAAGCCCCGAGGGACAAGTTGCGAGGTGGATCGAAAAATTGCAGTCGTACGACTACGAAATTGTTCATCGAAAGGGCGGAGTTCATGGAAATGCTGACGCACTATCTCGTTGCCCATGTCCAGCTAACTGCAAGCATTGCCGACGGATTGAGGAAAAGGAGCCGCCCGTTGATCTGCGACTGATAACGGCTGAATTCGATGAAGGTTGGTCATCGGAGGAGATTCGAAATGCCCAGTTAGCCGATGAAGACATCGGACCATTGCTCGTATGGAAGGAGACGACTGGGCGACCTGAGTGGAAAGACGTTTCAACGCATGGCGCAACCCTGAAAAGCTATTGGGCACAATGGAACTCCCCTCAGGTGGAGGGTGGTGTACTCAAGCGGAAATGGGAAACGGCGGATGGTAGCTCCTATAGGATGCAAACTATACTACCCAAAAGCCGAATCCACGATGTGGTAAAGGAAATGCATGAAGGATCCTTGGGAGGCCATCTTGGTGTTAACAAGACCTTAGCGAAATCGCGGGAAAGATTCTACTGGCTCCACGCTCGAGAAGATGTAGAGGACTGGTGTCGCAGATACACAGTTTGCGCTTCCGTCAAAGGTCCAAAACGACGACTGAGAGGACAAATGCAAACCTACAACTTGGGTGTACCGTTTGAAAGGATTGCTGTTGACATCGCTGGACCCTTTCCTGAATCTGAATGGGGAAATCGATACACGCTGGTCGTAGCTGATTATTTCAGCAAGTGGCCCGAGGTCTACACCATTCCCAACCAGGAAGCAACTACTGTAGCCGAACAGCTAGTGTTAAATTGGGTCAGCAGGTACGGCGTGCCTTGTGAACTACATTCGGATCAAGGCCGAAACTTTGAGTCACTAGTTTTTGGCGAAATGTGCGAACTGCTTGGAATACGGAAAACGAGGACAACACCGCTGCATCCCCGATCCGATGGAATGGTCGAACGTTTCAACGGCACGCTCAATAAACACCTTGCCAAGATGGTTGACGAGAACCAAAGGGACTGGGACCGACATATCCCACTATTTTTGATGGCGTACAGAGCTGCCGAACATGCATCGACGGGCCAAGCTCCAGCCAAAGTCATTTCTGGAAAGACTATTCGTTTGCCAGCCGATATAAAGTTCGGAACACCCCCTGAGAAACCCCTAACGATCTCGGAGTACGCAATTGATCTAAGACAACGGTTGAACCAGATACATTGGACAGTGCGAAAACACCTCGAATCGGCTACTGACCGCATGAAGACCAGGTATGATCTAAAGGCTAATTCTACTGGTTTCCAGCAAGATGACTTGGTGTGGCTATATAACCCGCAACGGCGAAAGGGTAGGTCTCCAAAGTTGCAACATAATTGGGAGGGACCATACCGAGTTACAAAGCGAATCAACGACGTCGTATACCGAATACAGGAACATCGTAAGCCGAGAGCTAAAATGAAAATCGTGCATCTGGACCGTCTTGCCCCATATTACACCCAGGGAGAATTGACTACAAATAGCGACACATCTTTTCGGGGTGAAAAGAACTGAGGTGGGGGCAGTGTTACATGTACAAATAATTACATGTACAAATAATTCTGCGAGCTACTGTCGCGATTGTTTTCACAATCATTAAGAACGTCAACAAAAGAATTTACTCGAACCCAAAGAACCCAACAAGCATGATCAACATCTGCAAGTGACGTCACTCCATTCATTAATTTGCTCGAATCTACCGGGTACCTCTCGGTAGAACATTCGCCAATGTACGAGAAACGGGTGAATAGGTAGAGACCCTATATAAAGGCGAGCTGAATGAATGGGGGGATCATTCATTCGACCGCGATAAGAACTGCGATTGTGTGTGGGAGGCGATATTATTCGAGTATTAGAAAAGTGATTTTCGTAATAGTGAAGTGATTTAGAAGACAATTGCGATAAGAAATTTATGGACAAGTGTTAGATTTTTCATAGTGAAAATTAAACTTAGTGAAAGTGTTAAATTGATCATTGTGCAGTTTTGTAATTAAATAAACTCTTTTAACTTAAATAAAAAGACATTGCATTTTCACTTTCCCGGAACATTAAAATTATTATTGGCCGCGTATATATATATATATATATATATATATATATATATACATATATATATATATATATACATATATATATATATATATCTACCTATATATATATATATATATATATATATATATATATATATATATATATATATATATATATATATATATATATATATATATGTATATGTATATATATGTATATATATATATATATATATATATATATATAAATATATATATATATATATATATATATATATATATATATATATATATATTTATATATATATATATATATATATATATATATGTATATATATATATATATATATATATATAAATAAATAAATATATATATATATATATATATATATATATATATATATATATATATATATATATATATATATATATATATATATATATATATATATAGGTAGATATATATATATGTATATATATATATATATATATATATCTATACATCTATATTTATATCGATATATATATACATATATATATATATATATATATATATATATATATATATATATATATATATATATATATATATATATATATGTATATATGTATATATAAATATAAATATATATATATATATATATATATATATATATATATATATATATATATATATATATATATATATATCTATATATATATATATATATATATATATATATGCATATATATATGTGTATATATATATATATATATATATTTATATATATGTATATATATATATATATATATGTGTACATATATACATATAAAAATATATATAGGTGTATATATATACATATATATATATATATATATATATATATATATATATATATATATATATATATATTTATTTATTTATTTATATATATATATATATATATATATATATATATATATATATATATATATGTGTGTGTGTGTGTGTGTGTGTGTGTGTGTGTGTGTGTGTGTGTGGGGGGTGTGTGTGTGTGTGAGTGTGTGTGTGTGTGTGTGTGTATGTATTCATATATATAAACATAAAGTTCACCCCGCAATCAATCTCATGAAATTTACTTAAAAATCTCCTTATTAACCACATCATTCGTTCACGTTTATTCGATACCCATCGCCTTCGTTTTTAGTTAACTGTGGCCCCTAATTTTCATGAAAGTTTTAAGAAAATCATACCATATAGTTCAATGAAAGCTCGGCTATGCATTTTCATCTCCATCTGTACAGTTATGATCAATTATAGCAGGAAACATATCCCTCTCTAGGTTGCGATTCTCGCCGGTTTTTAGTATGGAAATCACTAATTTTAGATTTCTGGGCATATGTTGTAATATACGTATAGTATTAACTGGAAAGTAACGAGTTAACTCTATAGTTTGCAATCACTCAATCATTATTATTTCTTCGTGGAATTTTATAACCCTATATGTAACTTTTTCATCTAAGGATGTAAGAAGGATCCTTTACCAAGCTCATTGGTAAGCAAAGAATGAATGCGGAAGAGGAAAGCGTCCTGAAATGTTTCCTTTAACTGTTGTATTTATGCCGCACCTAGAATTAATTCATTGGTTATTTCCGGTAGAATTGATGGACTAAAATATGCCGTTTATGCAGAAAATTAAGGATACTGATCATTTTTATCATCCGTCACCAAAGGGCTCAGTATCTCCAACAAATTCTTGCAGAGTGCCTACTAATTGGCACTTTTCGTACGAAATATCATTTAAGTCTAATTTCTTGACATCAATGTACCATATTTAACTATTAATATCTACAGAGTCCTTGGAAGGATTTCAATTCTGTTCCGAGGCATTTTCGATCAATATGTTGTCTTTCATTTGAAACCTCTACAATCAAAATCCTTACACGCGTCGATCAGTTATGCTGAAAAATCGGGGTGAAAGTCGAAATTTTTTAAATTTTAACGTTAAAAGTCCTTTACTGTTACTTGAACTTCTTATCCTATAATCGAGACCTAACTGAAAAAAAGACGTATCATTTGCCAAAAACAGGACTCTTCTATCTGTCTCCGTTTAAAAATTATGCGTGAACATACAAAAAAAAAGCAAACAAAAATATACGCAATGAATTGCTAACCTTCTTTCTTCTGGAAGTCGTTTTAAAAAAACAAGCAATATGGACGGGAAGAGCTTTCCTGCTGTAATATACTCATTCTACTCCCCAATCAGGCATATTTAACGCTTCAAATATACCCTGTTCACCAGCTTTTTGTTTCTTTTAAATAAATTTTCGATAAATATATAAATCAACATTGACAAATGCACAACACAACACTAGCATAAAGTCAGTCACTTTGGCGTTTATACTTGATGGGCAAATCTACTAGATGAAGGGAAATTTACATTTCAATTACCCGGTATGACAAGAGATTCTGTGCTGCTGGTGGATCATCCACAGCCAAAAGAAAGTTCATTTGTAATGGATCCCCGTTTGAAACGAGTTGACGAGGGACCCGGGAACAAAACAATCTCCCTCTTTACTCGTATCAGGACAACCATTGGTGGCGACGGAAGGGAAAAGTCAGAAATTATGGAAAATACTGATCGCTTATTTCTCCCATCGACGAAAGCAGAAGGATTTGAGTTGGTGGTGGCACCCAGCATTTTGAATTTGTGGCGAGATTAGCGGAGAAAATTTTGAGTTGGCAGCGGCCACAAGCATTTTGAATTTGTGGCGGAATTATCGGGGAAAGTTTTGTGTTTGGCGACGGCCAGCAAAAATTTTGGATTATCAGCGGAATTATCAGGGTCCCCTACGTACGTATGGGTACCTAATTACTAAGTTGAACTTTATATCGAAACTGATGTTGAACCAATATTGAAAATGCATTTACATAAATTATATCAATTTTAACATTTCGATCTGTGAATTACGGAAAAGTTATTCGATTTTTTGCCGTTGTGAACTTGGCTCATGGTAACGCAAGAAATTAAACAATACTGAGCTTCTATCGGTAAGCCCTCCTGAAGGACTCCAGGTGTTTTCCTGTATCATTTCATGATATTTCCTGCCTGCCAGTTTAGTAGGATTAGGTTTTAGTTCCGTGGACAGGTTGTGTCGTTGGTATTCTATTGGCGTTCCGTTTCAGGCGTGGTAGCAGGTTAGGTTAGATTCTTTTGGTGTGCTTTAAGGTGTGGCAAAAGAATAACACTAGTAAACCGTCCGCTCGCTTGGCGGTACAGTGAGGGTTTAGGGCTTAAGGGAGTGGTGCCCATGCCCCTCTCTGGGGAACGAAACTGGGGCCTACAGAGCCCTTAATTGAAGCGTCCTCGAGGAAAGAGTATCATTTAGCGCCCAACGTAAGTTTTGATCGTGGCATATCAAAAGAGCTATCGTAAAGTAAAGTGCGTAAAATAGTGGAAAAAAATCTGTGAAGTGCTAACAGTTTGCATTCGCGGTGGTATTTAAAAGTGAAAAGTACAAGGAAGTGATTTTTAAGTGCATTTGAGTCGTGAATACGAGTGTATGGTTAATGATAAATTTTTACTTGCGGGAATTTGAGACATTAGTGAAAGTGCGTAAGAAGTGTCGGATTGTAAGGTGAATAGTGTGAATTTGCTGTTGTTTGCATTTTGTTTTAGTGGTTGGGGAAACAGTGTAAGTAGGTAATTTTTCGTCTTAGTTGTAAGAGGGTGAAAGTGAAATATGAGTTGTGGAGTGAAAGTTTATGTTGAGTGCGGATTTTGTGTGGGTGTAGGGTGAATTTTTGAGGTGAGTTTTTTTTTGGTGAGTGGGTGCAATTTTATTAAATCTGAAGAGTGTGCCAATTGTGAAAGGTGAATGTGCGACAGTGTGTGAAAGTGTGAGTTGAAGGTGTTTGAATGAATGAATTGGATCGTGGGGAAAATTGGGAAAGTGGGTGAAAGATTGAGAAATTGGGGTGCAGTTGGTCACTTCAGGGATATATGAGTAGTTTGATGTGTGGGTGTTTGTATGTAATTAATTTGTGAGTTCCAGTTTGGAAAAATAAAGTTTTTTTTTTATTTTGGGCTTAATAGTGCACTTGTTGAATAAGGTGATTGATTTTTTTTTTTATTTTTTAAAGCCATCATTATGGCAAAAACCATGAAGTTTCTTGTGGACTGGCTGACAAAATATGAGCTGACATTCAAGCTTAGCTTCCCGGATCAGCATTTAGAGTCAGTGAAGGATATTAGGAAGGCCCTAAGAGGGGCACTGATAACTAAATTGGTGATAGACGCCAGTAGGGTGGCTAACTCCCATTCATATACTCCGAAGGAGGGCCCGGATGCGGTTTCCAATAGAGTAATTTGGAGGTGATATGGAGAGAGCGGACTTCCTAAAAATAAGGACAAAAGTGGAAATTGGTCCCCGTAGACTGGCAAACATCCAGACAGATACAGACGAGGCAAGCTGATGATGTCAATGGGAGAGCTTCCTTAAAAGCAGAAGGTGAAGATGGTTAGGAAGGAGGTGATTTTCGGCCCCATGGATCTCTCCCTGGGACAGAGTTAGGGTTTATATCGCAGGCAGTGGCCATATCTTTGCCGAGAAATGTAAGGGATCTGGGTAAACCACCAGACGTCTCCAAGTGGGGCATTAAATTCTTCAGTGAACTCCCGGGATCGGTCAGTGCATTCTTAGAGAGAGTGGAGGAGCTGCGGTTGACTAAAGGAGTAACAGAAACCCAATTATTTAGGATGGTCGCGGAGCTTTTCAAGGAGATGGGCTTGATCTGGTTCTAGTCAGTGCGGAAGTGGAAAGCCAGCGGGAGACTTATGCCGTGAGTTAAAGGAAGAATTTCAGCTACCGAATTATAGCGCTAAATTATGAAGGGAGAGCCAGTAGATTGTGAGTCAATCAGCGTTCACGTAGCAATTATGGATTAATTGTTTTAGCAGATGACAGCTCCTTACATCAAAGAGGAAAAGCTGGAGGGACTGCGCCAGAATGTTTGACTAATGTACTTGGGAAAATTCTCTCTTCTCATCCGTGAAAGAGCTAGTCTCGCTACCCGAGCCTCGGTGGACACTAAGCAAAGAGGTAAATGCACCCAATATGAAATGCAAATGAATGACAACAAAGGTAAACTTGAGGTAAGTATTATTTTTCTATAAATACCCATGGCCATCAACAAACCAAACTCTCTTGATACTACGCTTGTTCTACTTGAGGCCTTTGCCCGAATAGAATCGTCTCAAGGCATTTAGCCAAAGACTGACAATTTCCAAGAGAGTTCCAGCCCGGATCCAGGCGGTCGAACGAAAAGCAGCCCTAAGCGCATCAACCAGCTATTTTTCCAGCCCGCACGTACATCAGCCAAACAGCATTACTTGCCCATCTCAAGGCTCTTGCCCGAGCAGTAGTATCCCAAAGGCATTTCGCCCAGGGACGTGCAAATTAACGTGGTTTCGATTCAGCGATCGCGCGGACAACACAGTTTGCGTCAAATCGCCATCAGCAACCAATTGACCAGCTCGCATCGCCAGCAACCACCACGAGCAGCATACGTGAGCGGAGACTTGATGCCATTGTCTTACCATCGGCAACCAACACGCATCGCCAGCGAACTCATCGGCACCACGCAACATCAGCATCGTGCGGACATCACAATTTGGGCTAAATCGCCATCGGCAACCAATTGACCAGCTCGCACCACCAGCAACATCCACAACCGACATACGTGGGCGGCGACTGGACAACCACACCAGCAGCATGTGATCACATCGCAACCCCGCCCGTCACTCGAGGAAGCGATTGCTCCGACGCCCAGGGTTGGTCCAAAGCCAATCACGATCGAGGAGTACCGGAGATGCTTGATCAAGCCGCTCGATACGATGGTGGTCGAGCCGGTAGAGAAGCGGCCAAGAAGTGGGCACATTGTCGAGTTTCTCTGCAAGAGCAGTGACCTGCGCCGATTGGCACATCTTGCGGTAACCAAAGCGGAGCAGGAGGCGTTCACAACCCAAATCAATGCGTTGGAATTAGAGTTCAAGGCAGAACAGCGCCACAAATGGGAGACACCCGCAACAAGCAATCGGAGTAGCAATTGTAATTTAAAGATAAAATAAATGTATTTGATGTAGAAAACGCGTGTATCGTTGGGGAAGCTATAAAGTGAAGTCAAGTTGAGTTTTCAGGTATCCCAGACCAAGCGAGTGGTTGGGCGTACGCACCAAATAAATATAATAAATATATTGGTGCAGGGTCCCACCGAAATTGCCCCAGGTTAGTTAGGCCTTCGAAATTGTCCTAACAAAATTGGCAAAGCCGGAGGGATATCGGTTCTGCTGAGACTACGGTCAGAGACCTTATAGCATACTAACTGATGGGAATATCAGCTGATATCTGAACCGAACTTTTGGTACCTGGGAATGAGGTTGGAAACATCCATTGCCTGGAATATCTGTTTTTTTGTTTTGTTTTTTATGTTTTGCCAAATACACTTCACTCCTCAGTTGACCCAATGTGAAACAACGCTATCTCCAATTCACGTACTAATAAAAAAATTTACAGTAGCACGCAGATATAACCCTCAAACTAAGCGAGACAAGTAAGCAAGCAGAAAGTGAACTTTACAATTGAGTGTGAAATTTCGAGTGAAAAGTGAACATATTGAACACAAAAAAAAATATTTTGAATACAAAAAAGACATTCAGTGAAAACAATAAATACCCGTGGGTCGAATAATAAGAAAATGTTAACACCCCAGGATTAACTTACGACCGACAAGCCTTTCAGTGCGGAGGACATTTTTCACCATTCTACGCCAGCAACTAAGCCCAGCGAAGTCATCTTACGGCGTGGAAGAATACTAAAAACGTAAAGAAGTAGGTCAGAATCATCAGAGGCGATTAACCAAGTAACCACAGCTCAGGTTCTGCGAGATTCCCAATAACTGACGTCATATCAGACACTGACAGATACCGTAGAGGAAATCTACACTCGACGATAGGAGTTCATCAGTTAATTCCGACAGCACACAGAAGACTTTAAGAGATAAATCGAACAGTTCAGAGGAACCTCGCATAGCCAGGCACTAAGCTCAAACAGCCTATCGCAATCAGTTGACCAATTAATAATTTCCAGAGACTGGAAAATCTCTCTTGAACTAGGTGATACATCATTTGTCACTAACGACTCCATTATAGGAGGGACATCCAGCGAAATGGCAGACTACATGAAAGTAGCCAAACTAATGGGGCAAATGATCCTCTTGTTCTCAGGAGCCCCAAGCTCTACCATAGTTCACGAGTCACAAACCTTTTTAGGATGCAGCGAGCAAGTCTGGTAATATTTGCACTAATTGGAGCAATCACCATTTATGCAAATCTTTCCAACTAGGCTGCGTGGTGAAGCCTACCAGTTGGTTTCCCCCAGCTGCCTCACAACACTTGACGCTGCTGAAGAGCTCCTAAACCGATTGCATTTACCTCGGCAAACTTTTCAGGATTTATTTATCGGACTAGCGACAGCCAAGCAGTTCCCTACTTAGACGCTTACTGCCTACACCTCACGAATGCGACAACTGTTGAAGCGTAGCCAGGAAGCAGCCAACATCAAGTATGGAAAGGAGTCAGTAAAGGTTTAAGTCAGCAATTGGAGAATTTCGCTATGACATCACGGATCCTCACCTAGGCTAGTATTTACTCCCATTGGAGAAGCTCATACTTAAGGAACTCATATTTAAGGCTTTGGACATGGAAAAAAATGCAGCAAGGGGCCCACCATGTTCAGTGGACTCCCCAGGAACTAATTTTTAGCTATCCAATGAGTCAAACCGCCTTTTCACCCAACCCTCTTGCACCATCGTTCCAGCACCAGAATGAGAACGAAGAAAGCATCCCAGCGCACGTGCAAGAGCACAAGAGGCAAATAGATAACTTAAGCATACTTACTCTGAGTGTTTAAAGCGCAAAAACACCCCTTTTTGTCCTACTTGCAAGCAGAACGGTCATGATCTCAGAGACTGCAGAGCCCAACAAGCCACGATTAAACAAGGGAGTAATCTTCAGGGATATCGCACGTCAGTAATTCGTGGCTCCTGTGGTCGCCAAGGCCATCAAGTGAAGGACTGCCATTAAAAATGAAATGGGAAAGTGCTAACTCGAAAAACGCCATTAAGTCGAGCCAAAAATCCCCGACTCGACTCTAATTAGAATTAAATTGGGCACTAATCTTGGCGAAACTAAACTGTTTTCTACCACTCTACCCCAAGATGTCAACCTACAACTATATTGACTATAGACACTGACGCAGAAGTAAGTCTGATCAAAAAATCAGCTATCAAATCAAGCAACATAGATCCACGTCAAAAGGTAGTACTTCAGTGTCCGTTTGGACGGGGGAGAACTCTAGAGCTTATAGTAGGAAAATTTAGCCTCCCGACTCCTTTTTTCTGTAGCTTTAAAGTGGTGAATAAAATACCCGGAATCACTGATGATGGATTGTTAGGCAATGATTTTCTAGCGAAAAACTGCAACGTGCAGGACCCCGCTCAAACTCTCACATTTCCTCGCACATAAATCAACCTCAGAAAGTTTTCCCTCCCATTATCACTCCCTTTGAATGGGAACCATCTAGAGCGGAGATACAAGGGAGCGTGGAATAACACAGACTTAGACCTTGGTAAGGAGTAAGCAGGCGTGACGCTCGAGCCACCTATTCACGGTCAACAAACCCAAAAGTTAGACACGACCAGTAAAGATAAGTAAGGTGGGAGGTACGTGGTTACTTTGGAAAAGGCTGTCACCTTGTGCCCCCGTACCCTGCAGATAGTGGAAGTGCCCCTAAAATTGCCGCAGGAAATGATCTGTTATTCGCAAGGAATTCGTGACGAATGTTTTCATAGCCAATTCCCTACATCCCGAGTATTAATGGGAGTACTGAACACTACTAGTATACCTATTATCTTGACACATGTGGATCTTTCCCTGGAGGCGGCCACCCAATACAGTATCAAAGAGCTAAAAGCTGAAGAGGAAAAGTTAGAAGGCAACTCTACAGCTTACGATAGTAATTTACTGGTTCAAACGGAACAACTAGGATTACTTTATAATCCAACTGAACTCGACTACAGCAGCCTTGAGCAACCCCTGGTAAATAAAACAGAATATACCAGTACACAAAGAAACACTAGACTGGAGAATGAATTAATGTTCTACGAGCATCTGAATCCTGAAGAAAAAGTGGCTATTACGCAACTATGTCAAGAGTTTAACGATGCATTCTCTTTACCAGGAGAAAAACTCACCCACACGAACACTATCCAGCATGAAATGCCATTGATCACCGATCAAGCCCCCATAAATCAAAAAATGTACAGGCTAGCTCCACCACAAAAAGAAGTCATTAACGAACAGGTGGAAGAAATGCTGGACAATGATATCGTGCAGCTTAGCAAAAGCCCTTGGAACTTTTTCCGATGGGAAAAAGAAATGGAATGTAGTCGTTGACTTTGGAAAACTAAACGACTATTGAAGACGCTTTCCCCCTGCCTCGCATCGAGAATATTTTGGATCAACTGGGACATTGACGCTATTTTAGCACATTCAATTTAGCCAGTGGCTGCCACCAGGTTCTTGTACAACTTCAAGATCGATCTTAGACAGCTTTTAGCAGAAGCTATGGTCATTATGAGTTTAAGCGCATGCTTTTTGGATTAAAGTGGGCCCCTGCTACATTCCAGCGATTAATGAATTACATCCTGTAAGGCCTTCAGGGTTTTGATTGTTTTGTATATCTAGAGGATAAAGTCGTCAATGGGAAAAACTTACGAGAGCACATTGACAAACTTAGAAGAATATTTTCCGACTAAGGGAGAACAGTTTAAAGCTACAACTGGAAATGTGCAAATTTCTGTGTCCTGAGGTAGTTTATCTGGGCCATATTTGCTACCTAGCTGGCGTCCGTCCAAGCCCCAGCAAAACCAGCTGTGTAAAAGAATTTCCCCGGCCAAACACTGTAAGGAGGTTGCAGTCTTTTCTAGGCCTGGTAAACTTTTATCGCAAATTCGTACTCAACCTTTCAAAAGTGGCCAAACCACTAACAAACCTGCTTAGGAAGGGTGTTAAATATAATAGAATAGACAAATGCCAAGAAGCATTTCAACTTCTTAAGACTGCGTTGGTTGAACCACCTCTACTAGCCTACCCCAATTTTAGTGAACCTTTCAACCTTACCACTGACGTCAGCAATGAAGCTCTGGGTGCAGTTTTATCTCAAGGATAAATAGGAAAAGAAAAGCCAATAGCTTATGCCGGTCAGACATTAAACAATTATTCCACTATCGAAAAGGAGCTATTACCAATAGTCTGGGCAGCCAAAAATTTCCGCTGCTAGGCCGTAAGTTTACAGTATACAGTGATCACAAACCTTTGAAAGGAATCTTCAGCGTTAAGGACCCTACCACACGCCTGATCCGGTTTCACCACAAACTCTCAGAGTACGACTACAATATAGAATATAAGCCCGGCAAATAAAACACAAACGCTGACGCTCTCAGCAGAATCCCTGTTGAAGAGTCTGTAGTTGAAGATACGGTAAATCAGGGAAATATTACTTCACGACCTCAGCAGAAACAGACAAGAGTACAACAGAACATACCTAATCCACCTTTCAGGGAACCCCCGGGGCTAGAGCAACTCGACCCAGTGACCCACCCTAACACATTAAGTAATACGAATAATGAGTTGCCCAAGGAATCAAGTCAACTTCAAGAGACTCAGGTGGTAGCTTCAGAAATGAATAAGTACACCATGTTACATACCCCTGAGGAGATTTTTTTTCTGGTAGGGAGGTGAATGCCATTTATGCACAGAGTATGGGACTCCCATGCGCGACTGAACTACCCACTAAACACCTCCCCTGTCAACCTGAGAACCCAGCCTGGAACCGCTTGACACATTACTTCGGGCCAGGTCTCGTTTCGTTACGCCGTGGGGCACCTTCAAGCTAAGGAGTCCCTTTTCTAGCGGGAAGGGAAGGGGGAAGAGGAAATGCCAGAAGAGTGATCCCCCAGCTCCAGCGCCCTCGGCTGCTGTGAGTCCCTTTTATATTTTAGGACTGCCCGAACATAATGTGCCACCTGGTTCCATTTGTCAACCGATTCGAGCATCACCGCAACTATATTATCCGGGGGGAGCTCTCCCGTCTCCTTGTAGAGTTCCATCATGCCTGCAATTACTCTCACCATCGAGATGGAGACTGTTGGATATGAAGATGCAATTCTCAGTGCTCCTCTTCTCTGTACCTGTGCCAAAAGTTTTCGGTATACCTCCTTGCTGAGAGCGTCGCCCCATACCTCTGCTCCGTACAGTAGCACTGACCCTACAGCACTCATCAAGAGGCGTCTTCTTGATGGGCTGGGTCCCCCTACGTTGGCCATTAGTAGACTCAGAGCCCGAAGCAGCCTTCTCAGCCGTTGCCCTGATTTCCTCAGAGAAACTCATCTTCGAGTCGATCAGTAGCCCCAGGTACTTCACCGCTGGCTTCGATTCGATTTGTATGTCTCCAATACTGATCATCCTTACTCTAGGGATTTTCTTTTTTGTCAAGATGACCACTTCGGTTTTCTCCAGTGCAAAACTGAGCCCACGAGCAGTCACCCAGACCCTTACTCGGTGCATTAGCATACCTAGCCTAAGTTGTGCTTGTTCAACGGTGCGTCCAGTGACCAGAGCCGGAACATCATCCGCATAGCCGACCAAGCGTGACTCATCTGGCATCTCAAGTCTCAGTAGCCCGTGGTAAGACACGTTCTACAGGTCTGGACCAAGGATAGATTCCTGAGCAACACCCGATGTAATTTCCATCCTTCTTTGGCCCTGTTTCGTGTCGTAGAGCAGGCTTCGGTCCTTTAGGTAGTTCCTCAAAAGCTGCATTGGATATTCTGGAACTTGAAAAGAGTTTTCCAGCGTGTTCAGAACATCCACCCATCTAGCGGAGTTGAAGGCATTCCTGACGTCGAGTGTCACCAACAGGACGATCCGTTGCTTGGTGCGACTATGTGCCTCTGCCTTTTGGACTGCGTTCACCACCTTTGCAATCGCATCAATGGTAGAACATCCTGCTCGAAAGCCACACTGCCGAGGAGATAGGTCCCCAGCAGCATGAATCGTGTCAGTGAGTCTTCCCTTGATGAGTTTCTCTAGCACTTTCCCAGCCGTGTCTAGAATGCACAAGGCTTCTGTAGGGCACCAAGCTTCCCCATGACCAGCTTTTAGCCAAGGCCCAACGGATCCTTGTTCACATTGTCCACTAGGTCTTGCCAGCAGTGAGCCTTGCTACTGTTGATCAGTTTGTGAAGGCATTTCCTGGCCGACTTATATACTGCCACCTGGTTGCATGCCTCGTCACGGTTCCGCGCCCGTTGAGCCTCACGTCGAAGCCTGTGACACTCCCTTTGCCTTTGAGCGATTTCAGTTGACCACCAGTACACTGAGGGCTTGCCGTGACGGGGTCTTCGACGGGGCATAGAAGCGCAGTAAGCAGTCCTAATGATGCTCATAGTAGAGTTCACCACGTCTTGAGCTGCCAGTTCTTCCGTCCACTCCGAAGCTCCCTGCAGTGGCTCACCTGCTGTGAGAACCTTGACAAACCTCTCAACGTCCATTCTTCCGATGTTCCATCCAGTTGTAGAAGGCCGACGGCATGGACGTCAGAAGACAGCATCACTTATCTCAAGCAGAGTGCACTGATGATCACTGGCTGAGTAGTCTTCTAATACTTTCCAGTTGTGTATCCTCCGTACTAAGGACTCCGAGGCGAATGTCACGTCCAGTATGGTTCCCTCACAGCCAATACCGTGGAAAGTCGGCGTGTTTCCGGAGTTTAGTATGACAAAAGCCGTCCTGGCCGCCATTTCCAGGATTTGTTTTCCCCGCGGACCCGTCCGAGGCATGCCCCATTCGATTGCTTTAGCGTTAAAGTCACCCCCAACGAGCACTTTGCCCTCTGCGTTCGAGACAGCACCCTAAAAAGCATTAAGCTTGGCTTGGAAAGATGATATCGATTCGTTAGGCGTTAGGTACACACTAAAGAAGGTGATCCCTGAGCACCGAACCCACACGAAACCATTTCCCCGGCCACAACTCTCCGCTTGAAAGTCACTGTTCCGAACCCAGATGGCGGCAGTACCAGTTTCATCAGAATACCATAATGCAGGACTTTTATTATGGTGTTGCTCACTCAGCAGCTAGAAGTCAGCTTTCATGTCCCTCGCAAACTGCTCAAGCAGATTTTGGGCGGTTGAACTGCGGTGTAGGTTTAGCTGCAGGATGCGGGTCATCAAAGCTCTGATTTTGCCTTGGCTAGGGCTTCCTGGAACACCCAGCATTTTCCTGATCCCAAGACGTGTCCAAAATCAGGTTTTGGATCAGAATCCTTGCAAAGAATACAGTGTGCCTCCTTCGTACACTCTTTTCTTTTATGTCCCATTTCACCGCATTTGTGACCTAGGGAACTCCTATCGGGTCCTTTGCATACTTGTGTGGTGTGACCATAACAAAGGCATTTAAAACATTGAAGAGGCGTTTCTCTTCGCCGTATCCTACAGACAACCCATCCAATTCGTACTTTGCCCTTGTTCAGGAATGGTTCGGCGTCCTTTTCGGTCAAGTCAACTATGGCCATGCGTTGTCCCCTGTTGTTTTCTGGTGTCAGTCTTGCTTTGATCCTTCCCACGCTAGGGAACTCCCTTTTGATGGCCTCTTCTACCTCGGCCAGATCCATCACGCAGTCAATGTCTCGTATTTCGATCGTTGCCATCGGCTCGAGCGGGGCTATAGTTGCGCTTTTGCCGAGGACTTTCTTTACTGCGTCGCAGAATGCTTCTGTATTGCCGGCCTCTGCTCCGAATTCCACAAGTATGTAGCCCGACCGCGTAGGTCATACTACTTTAATGGTAGTATTGGTGTCTTCGGGCCTTACGTTTCCCCTGATGTCCCGCAGTACCTCCACGTAGGATCGGCCATCTTGGGGCTTTACGAGCAGTGCCTGCTGCCGGGGTCTTCGTCGGGGCTTCTGCCTCTTCTGTTTCGCATCAGGTCCTTTTTCTAATTGGGCATCCGTACGAACTTTACTTTCTGGCTTTTTTTGAAGGAGTTTCTTTGTAGCTTTCTTCGCTACTTTTGTAAGCACTGTCTGGAACCCCTGATCTGGTGCTCCACGCCCATCAAGTGCCTCTTCCTTCCTTCTTGTATTCCGATCTCCTTCGATTGGGCTAGACGCCATTCTTTTATTGACTTTTAATGATGGAGCTATCTGCACCTTTAGATTTCACCCCAAGCGCCTCTTAAGCCTCTTGTTCTTCTTCGGCACTTAACCAGCTTCTCCGATAGTGCCCTATGCGATCTAGGAGCTCCTCTAACTCAAGGAGCCCCACCTTCACTGCTTTGCTGATTTTTGGGGAGTCGCATGCAGCTTATATTCTTTTCAGAACATCTCCCGCTTTTTGGAGAAGTCTTTCTTCTTCATATCGCTGGGCCGCAATTGTACCTTGCAACCGTCCTTGGGAGAGGTTATCGCGTTCCGTTTCCGAGTGCAGTACTTCCGCCACATTTTCAACGTTGGCGGTGCATTCACGCGGTGTCTGGTCACTCTTTGCTTTTGGCGCCGTAATCTCCTCGTTGCCTTCTGGATTGTTCGTTGCAATGTCGGGATTTGCGACCCTTGCATTGGTCGCTTCGGTAACGATCGCAGCAGTGACAATCGAATTTTTGGTGCTCTTAATGTTATTTCCCACCACTCGAACACCTGAAGTGTCTTGCAGAGTTTCCCGCTTCTCCTTAATAGGACGCTCGGGCGTTCACATCATTTTTTTTCTGCGCCCGAACGCCGCAGGAATCTCAGTCTGAACCAGACTGTCTACTATTCTCCGTTTTTCGTCCACCTTCACTGTCGTTGTGTTAGTCTTTGTTTTTGTCGTTGTTAGTACCGCTCGCAATGTACTGTTGACATCGTGGCTGCAACCGCTGGCTACGTCGTCATTATTTTTTGTTTCGTTTTTTGGATGTTTTTGATCTTTTGATTTTGTTTGCTCCAGTTTTGTTGGGTCCCCCCCTCGGAGCCGCTATCTCCGTTCGTGTGTGTAGTCGCCTTTTTGGTCCCATCGTTATCTTTGCCGAGCAGGGAGGCCATGTGAGGGTTGGCACAAGCTCTTATGGGGACAAGTGCTCGGAGCCAGACCAGTGCTGATCGGGAGTCCGTCTCAACCAAACCTGCACCACCAACCCAATGGTGCGAACTTCGAACGTACTCCGAGGTCTGCCAAGGTTTTACCGGGACAGAAATGGTATGATCGTTGAATTGGAGCCGTTCACACACAAGTTTCACCTCGGCGCTACTGTGCAAAGCAACTAGGTCTAAACCATCACATCCGCCAGCCCAAAGCGTCAATTCCAGTTCGTTGTCCAAAGCGTAGTCCAGATCCAATCAGAGTCGTTACCTGTCATCCCAGGAGGGAACCTCACGGCCCCCCCCGGTCCGTGGGGGCGGCGCTCCCCAAAGAATGCTAGCCTCCATGAGTGCCCTTGTCGACCGGCATTCTCCCTGCGGGAATTTTTCCGGGTATGTGGGGCGGAACTCCCCAAAGAATGCTAGCCTCCAAGAGTGCTCTTTTCGACCGGAATTTTCCCTGCGGGCACCCCTGAGGAGATTGAGGCCGCACTCGATGAATCTCATGATTCCCTTTTTGGGGGTCACCAGGGAGTTTCGAAGACATACCGGAAACTTAGAAGAGTTTTTATATGAAAACACATGTTAAGGGATATCAAGTCTTACATAAAAAATTGCAAAAAATGCCAAACAATGAAGAACAGTCCCCAGTATTGTATGCCAATGATGATTACAGACATAGCAGATAAATCATTTGACAAAATATACCTTGACATCGTAGGCCCCTCAGTTGAGTCCTCAGCAGGAAATAAATATGATCTCACTTTAAGGACAAACGGACCAAACTTTTTGACTGGTATGCAATGCCAAATGCAGAGACTAAAACAGTAGCTCGAATTTTTTTAAAGAAAATAATAACAAGGTACAGAATCCCAAAACAGGTCGTTACGGACCAGGGGACAAATTTTATGGGTAATTTGATTAAGCAATTGTGTAAGCTACTACATATTAAGAAGTTACAGACAACTTGCTTTGGTTGAGTATTTACGGACCGCCATGGGTGAGAATCCGCAAGTTTTGCATCAGTTCTTAAGGACTGCCACATTTGTCTATAATAACAATGAACGCGACAGTACTAAGCTAACTCCGATTGATTATTTGTTTGGTTTTACAGCAGATATTCCATCTAACCTGAAAAAGGACCCTGTTTCCTTATATAACCACGAAAATTACTCATATGTTCTAAAATTTAAGCTCCAGAAAATGTATGAAATAGCTCATAGAAACTTACTTTCCAGCAAAACCAAATCTAAAGCAAACTACGACCAAAAGGCTAGGTCGATAACTTTTCATGTAGGGTATAAGGTATTGCTCAGATATGAAAATAGGAAACACAAGTTAGTACAAGTATGCAAAGGCACGTATACTGTTAAGAAAATAACTTCACTGGTCAACACCACGATTGCGATGGGGAAAAAACACATCAACATACATAACAATGGATTAAAACTTTTTCATGAATAGATTAGTGCCTTTAATTTTATCATTTCTTTCTTATTCTCCCTTTTCTATATGAAACAAGAATGGGTTGCCTTTGGGTTGCTACCTTTGTAACGTTGGCAATTTCGGAAATACGAATCGAAGCACTTCCGTTCATAATCACACCAATAAATAATACAGGGGTTCTGTTGGAAACCAAAGGAGACCTTTTACGCTACCATGGCTCTTGGAGCATCTTGATGGGGTTAGAGATTAAAACTCAAATATCGCTTGCTGAATGGGCAGAGCATCTGATGCAGTTACTTTGTTCCTTCAACAATACGGAATGCCAAGATCAGGACAGGCACATACACATTTTAGTGGAGAATTTAAAGTACCGCTCTAGTACACTTTACGAATCACGGATACTGCGAAAATCTAAACGGTCGCTATTCGATGGGGGTGGTCATACTATGCACTATCTATTCGGCACAATGGACAATGAGAACGAAAATGAGCTATATAATAGACTGTGGAAAAAATGAAGAACAACTAGTTGAACCAGAAAAACAAAGAATTAGTGTAGTTAAACCTCTTTGGAAGTGCTTCATAGACCTTTAGCCCACGTTATGGACAGACAGCAACAATTGGCTATGCAAATCAAGAATCTCGAAAATGTTACCAATGTTTTATTGGTAAATGAAAGTAAAACGTAGATAATTACGATTTTGCTTGCTCAAATAATAGAAATAGAGTCTAGGCAACGAACACTTATTGATACTATAGGCTCGACCAACAATAATAATGCACCCTTTCCTAATATTCACGAAAAAGCTCCAAGAAGTTTATACTAAGACACGAAATGTTTGTCTTTCAACATTATCGAATGAAGGACAAACATATTGGAGTCATAAGATTACCTTTATTTCAACTACCAAAGATGCAGCTATAGCAAGTTCATTCTTTTACAATTCGTACAAACAAAACATTTGTCTTGGTCCCTGATGTCAATATCGCACACATTGCAAGCCATCTTCCTACACAGTAGTTCCTTTTATTCACCTCGGTAAATGCTCTTAGTCTTACAAAAATCAGACACCCCGAGCCCGGAGATTTGTATGTAATGCCATTGTATGTCCCAATAATTCGCTCTCCATCTTCTGAAAATGAAATTATCAAACTCTTATATAATTCATATCACAAAAAAAAATGTCCCTACCTCTTCGTATAAATATATCTCCACTAACGCCATCATTAAATTAAATAAGCCCAATAGTTGGCTGTATTTTCTCCTAACTACCACACCCATCAACATGCAATGTGAAAGCAACCTAACTACGCATATTCTTAGCGGTCAGGGGGTCCTAACCGTTATTCAGCCTTGTAACCTACAAATAAATGAACCACCAAACAGAAACTTCTCAAGATTCGTAATGCAACATCCACCTTTTTTCCCGGAATTCGATACTAACCTATTTAACCTCGACCTCTCAGCTCTTGCAGTTAGACATGCTAATACATCATTACATTTAGCGCCGCATACGGACAAAGATAAAATCTTCCAAAGCAACACTCATTCCCTTACAGAAATCTATTCCAAGCTATATCAGATCAAAATCAAGGAAACTAGCCTAACCCACATCCAACAAACCAAACTCTCTACTTCCGTTGTAGCAATCCTTATTCTAGGTATTGAAGCATATCTGAACCATCTAAAGCACTCAACCCACATTCAGAAGATAGCAAAGCAGAAAAACATCTTACTTCCCATGTCACTTGTAATCTCAATGGACAGCCAGCAGTAACAGAGCTAACCCAGTAGTCCAAAACAGTAAAAAAATAAAGCCACCAACTCCACCAACAACACTCCTATTATATCCTGCAGTTCTTTCATTTCAATTAGTGTAAAATACTTAAAGAAATAGGAAACAAGCCTCAACGGCAAGGTTGTACACCCTCATCACCTTCAAAACTATCCCTGATGACAATTCAAATAGCTTAAGTTTTTCGAGATTTGGGAAAAAAATAAATAATAGTCAAGAAAAAATTAGCTCATAAATTGTTCATCCATATTCGGTCATACTTGTCCATCCATAATCGCGTAACGCGATTGTCTCAGAGAGCAGTATTCAATAAACTGAATGATAGCAAATTCCCACACAACCCCAGACAATAACCATACAAAAGCTCTGTAATTATCGAACAATCACGAGGTACCCAATCCAATACCTATCTTGATAGAAAGCTTTCTTTCGGCTCCAAGCTTATTGGCCCCCGAATACGAACAACTGCGGGAAATATAGATCAACGTAACGACTAACCAAACCCTAATTCCCTATGTACAGATTAACAAAACCACTCTCAACGAAATACAAACTGAAAACATACCAATCAGAATCAAGAAAAATTCCTCTCTACTAACATGCATATTAATATATTGATTGCAAAGTAAATAACCAAAAGCTTACTTAGCAAGCTTTTCGTTATAGTCTATAGTCTCTTTAATAAGCAAGACAAATAGAACGAATAAAGGAGTTTATTTTTAAAATCATAGAAAGCCTTGAAAAATGTAAAAGAAAAACTTTCGTAGAGTAATGTAAAAAAAAATTTTTTTTTTTGGAAACATTATTGTAGCTACCAACAAAAGTAATAAAACGGAAGTCTGAAAGTGAAAAACAAACGAAAATAATAACAAATGAACTTCATACAGTTTCAATATTGAAAGAAATCTGAGCAAAGGTATAAGCAATGTAGCAGTACAAGAAATAGAATGAAATATAGCTAGAAGGAATTGTATAATATAAATAACACAAAGTAGTAAATGTACACAAGTAATAAAATTAAAAACAAAGCCTTTCATATAATATTATAAAGATCAATAAACTCAAAAACAAAAAAAAATTATAGAAAGACAAATAACCGAAACTGTATATATTTGTGAAATTAGTTATATCTCCATATGCATTATCATCTTAATATATAAGTAAAGCAAATCAATAAAACAAAAAAAAAACATACTAAAATATCAAAAGAAAGCCTTTCATATAATATGGGAAAGATCAATGAACTATAAACAAAAAATATTGTAAAAAGACAAATAAGCAACTGTATATATTTGTAAAATTAGTTATATCTTCATATGCATTATCATTTTAGTTTACGAGTAAAACAAAACAAAGAAATAAAAAAAAGAGAAGAAAGAAGAAACTCATTATTATAAATGAATTATTGCAATGCAACAAGACAATGTAATAAGTGAAGAACAGAAACATACTGATTCAAATATTAAATAGTCCAAATGTAAATAAAGTAATATTGAAACTAGTTGTAATTTTGTATCTTCCGCTCAAAACAAACGGTAATGCCATTTAAACTGTTAATCGTATTGACAAGAAATTAAAAATTTCTCTTTTAGAAATGTTACAGAATAGTTAACACAAAATGATAGTGCGGAAATGTAAAACAAAACATGAAAATATTCCTATATCTAATTAAAATTTAATGAATACATAAAAAACGAAAACAAAACAATAAATAATAATTGCGAAGTCAAGAAAGAAGTTAATAAAGGCAGAGAAAAAGCAATCAACTACATTGTAGCAAACGGAACATTAAAATAGCTATGAATAGAAGTTAAAATAATTGCTTGCAATCAAAATGTATGACATATTAATAATTGTAGATAATTGTTTGAGCTAAAAATTGAAATATTGGAATCAAAGGGAATGTATTATTAATAACGTCAATCTACATATGACAGCCATGAAAGAACCTAATTGAAACAAGTAAATACCTCTCGTTTGCCTTTTTAACTATCAGCTATCAATTTAAAGAGATCAGCAGCTTAGCAACCAAAATAACGAATTCAGAAATATTTGTATCACGATTAGGCTCTTCAAGCCACTCGTTAACTTTTTTTCGGGGGAAGAAATTTCGTGGTGAACCAAGTCAACCTCAAGACATTAGGCTCGGCCAATGTCTCGAGCATTACTATCGCTTCACACATGGTTCTCGTAGGTATACTGCATCATGCGCAAAAGCTTGAGAAGTAAGTGTATGCGTGAGTATGCCATATTCTTCGTGCTCGTTCACTTAGCTTGGCATTGACCAACCCACAAATCTGTGGTAAATGGAAATAATACACATATAAAATCACTTCTCGAAAAGTTTAAGCATTGTTGCTAGTCACCGATAGATGGCCACGTGAAAATTTCCCAAAGCAATCCACTGACCTAATGTACTGTTAATATTAATCGTTATTTTAGCTGACTAAGCAAAAAGCTAAATGCACCCAATATGAAATGCAAATGAATGACAACAAAGGTAAACTTGAGGTAAGCATTATTTTTGTATAAATATCCATGGCCATCAACAAACCAAACTCTCTTCAAACTACGCTTGTCCTACTCAAGGCCTTTGTCCGAGTGGAATCGAATCAAGGCATTTAGCCTAAGACTGACGATTTCCAAGAGAGTTTCAGCCCGGATCCTGGCAACCGAACGGACAGCAGCCCTATGCGCATCAGCCAGCTATTTTGCCAGCCCGTACGTACATCAGCCAAACAGCATTACTTGCCCTGCTCAAGGCCCTTGCCCTAGCAGTAGTTTCCGAAAGGCATTTCGCCCAGGGACGTGCAAGTTAACGTGGTTTCGATTCAGCGATCGCGCGGACAACACAGTTTGCGTCAAATCGCCATCAGCAACCAATTGACCAGCTCGCACCGCCAGCAACCACCACGAGCAGCATACGTGAGCGGAGACTTGATTGCCATCCTCTTACCATCGGCAAGCAACACGCATCGCAAGCGAGCTCACCGGCACCGCGCAACATCAGCATCGTGCGGACATCACAGTTTGGGCTAAATCGCCATCGGCAACCAATTGACCAGCTCGCACCACCAGCAACCACCACAACCGACATACGTGGGCGGCGACTGGACAACCACCACCAGCAGCCTGTGATGACATTGCAACCCCGCCGGTCACTCGAGGAAGCAATTGCTCCGATGCCCAGAGCGGGTCCGAGGCCAATCACGATCGAAGAGTACCGGAGGCGCGTGATCAAGCCGCTCGATACGACAGTGGTCGAGCTGGAAGACAAGTGGCCAAGAGGTGGGCACATTGTCGAGTTCCGACGCAAGATTGGCACATCTTGCGGTAACCAAAGCGGAGCGGGAGGCATTCAGAACCCAAACCAAAGCGTTGTATTTTTTTTTTGTGGCAGGGAGGTGAATGCCATTTATGCACAGAGTGTGGGACTCCCATGTGACTGGACCACTCACTAAACACCTCTCCTGTCAACGTAAGAACCCAGCCTGGAACCGTTTGACACATTACTTCGGGCCAGTTCTCGTTTTGTTACGCCGTGGGGCTCCTTCAAGCTGAGGAGTCCCTTTCCTAGCGGGAGGGGAAGGGAGAAGAGGAAATGCCAGAAAAGCGATCCCCCAGCCCCAGCGCACCCGGCTGCTGTGAGTCCCTTTTATATTTTAGGACTGTCCGAGCATAATGTGCCACCTGGTCCCATTCGTCAACCGATTCAAGCATCACCGCAATTATATTATCTGGGGTAATCTCTTCCGTCTCCCTGTAGAGTTCCCTTCACAGCCTTATCCATTTGGTACACGCAAAAAATGTGTGACAGGCATTGTCCTCCTCTTCTGGGCAAAACCGACAATCGGGAGACCGTGACTTACCGACCTAGTGCAGGTAAGACTGAAAACACCCGTGCCCGCTCAAAGCTGGGTCAGATAGAAGTCAGTCTCACCATGCCTTCAATTTAGCCCCTGTCTCACATCCGGGATGAGGCGCACAGTCCACCTTCCCTTCGTGCAATTCACCCAAGACTGCTGCCACTCGTAGAGCGAGCGCTGCCTCTCCTCGCGGACAACCATCTCCCTCGCATTCTCGGTTCGGCGCAGGTAAATAGCGCGGCGCTCTCTAGCAAGGAGGGCGACAGGTATCATGCCTGCAATCACTCTCATCGCCGAGTCGGAGACTGTTGGATACGAAGATGCAATTCTCAGTGCTCCTCTTCTCTGTACCTGTGCCAAACGTTTTCAGTATACCTCCTTGCTGAGAGCGTCGCCCCATACCTCTGCTCCATACAGTAGCACTGACCCTACAGCACTCATCAAGAGGCATCTTCTTGATGGGCTGGGTCCCCCTACGTTGGCCATTAGTAGACTCAGAGCCAATATTCCCGAAGCAGCCTTCTCAACCGTTGCCCTGATTTGCTCAGAGAAACTCATCTTCGAGTCGATCAGTAGCCCTAGGTACTTCACCGCTGGCTTCGATCCGATTTGTATGTCTCCAATACTGATCATCCTTACTCTAGGGATTCTCTTTTTTGTCAAGATGACCACTTCGGTTTTCTCCAGTGCTAAACTTAGCCCACGAGCAGTCATCCAGACTCTTACTCGGTGCATTAGCATACCTAGCCTAAGTTGTGCTTATTCAACGGTGCGTCCAGTGACCAGAGCCGGAACATCATCCGCATAGCCGACCAAGCGTGACTCATCTGGCATTTCAAGTCTCAGTAGCCCGTGGTAAGACACGTTCTACAGGTCTGGACCAAGGATAGATTCCTGAGCAACACCCGATGTAATTTCCATCCTTCTTTGGCCCTGTTTCGTGTCGTAGAGCAGGCTTCGGTCCTTTAGGTAGTTCCTCAAAAGCCGCATTAGATATTCTGGAACTTGAAAAGAGTTTTCCAGCGTGTCCAGAATATCCACCCATCTAGCGGAGTTGAAGGCATTCCTGACGTCGAGTGTCACTAACAGGACGATCCGTCACTTGGTGCGACTATGTGCCTCTGACTGTTGGACCGCGTTCACCACCACTGCAATCGCATCAATGGTAGAACGTCCTGCTCGAAACCCGCACTGCCGAGGAGATAGGTCCCCAGCAGCACGAATCGTGTCAGTGAGTCTTCCCTTGATGAGTTTCTCTAGCACTTTCCCAGCCGTGTCTAGCATGCATAACGGGCGGTATGCAGATGATGATCCGGGATTTCCCTTCCCCTTGCTGATCAGCACGAGCGTCGCCACCTTCCATCGTACTGGGAAAACCCCCTCCCGTAGACAAGCGTTGAATGTGCTGAGCAGCAAGTCAGGACAATGGTGATAGACGAGACGCAACACCTCAGCTGAAACATCATCTGGACCTGGAGCCTTCCTCGCTTTCAATGAGAGGACTGCCTCCTCCAGTTCCAGCTGTGTGAAGAATGGGCACTCTACTGCTGTTTCACCATGGACAGCGTCAACATGGACGGAATGGGCGGGGAAGAGTCCCCGCACTATCGCGTCCATCTTTCCCGCGTCATGTATACAAGGCTTCCGTAGTGCACCAAGTTTCCCCATGACAAGCTTGTAGCCAAGGCCCCACGGATCCTCGTTCACATTGTCCACTAGGTCTTGCCAGCAGTGAGCCTTGCTACTGTTGATCAGTTTGTGAAGGCATTTCCTGGCCGACTTATATGCTGCCACCTGGTTGCATGCCTCGTCACGGTTCCGCGCCCGTTGAGCCTCACGTCGAAGCCTGTGACACTCCCTCCGCTTTTCAGCGATTTCAGTTGACCACCAGTACACTGGGGGTTTGCCGTGACGGGGTCTTCGACGGAGAATAGAAGCACAGCAAGCAGTCGTAATGATGCTCATAGTAGAGTTCACCACGTCTTGAGCTGCCAGTTCTTCCGTCCGCTCCGAAGCTCCCTGCAGCGGCTCACCTGCTGTGAGAACCTTGACAAACCTCTGAACGTCCTTTCTTCCGATGTTCCATCCAGTTGTAGAAGGCCGAGAGCATGGACGTCGGGAGGCAGCATCACTTATCTCAAGCAGAATGCACTGATGATCACTGGCTGAGTAGTCCTCTAATACTTTCCAGTTGTGTATCCTCCATACTAAGGACTCCAAGGCGAATGTCACGTCCAGTATGGTTCCCTCACAGCCAATACCGTGGAAAGTCGGCGTGTTTCCAGAGTTTAGTATGACAAAAGCCGTCCTGGCCGCCATTTCCAGGATTCGTTTTCCCCGCGGACCCGTCCGAGGCATGCCCCATTCGATTGTTTTAGCGTTAAAGTCACCCCCAACGAGCACTTTGCCCTCTGCGTTCGAGACAGCACCCTAAAAAGCATTAAGCTTGGCTTGGAAAGATGATATCGATTCGTTAGGCGTTAGGTACACACTAAAGAAGGTGATCCCTGAGCACCGAACCCACACAAAACCATTTCCCCGTCCACAACTCTCCGCTTGAAAGTCACTGTTCCGAACCCAGATAGCGGCAGTACTAGTTTCATCAGAATACCATAATGCAGGACTTTTATTATGATATTGCTCACTCAGCAGCAAGAAGTCAGCTTTCATGTCCCTCGCAAACTGCTCAAGCAGATTTTGGGCGGTTGAACTGCGGTGTAGGCTTAGCTCCAGGATGCGGGTCATCGAAGCTCTGATTTTGCCTTGGCTAGGGCTTCCTGGAACACCCATCATTTTCCTGATCCCAAGACGTGTCCAAAATCAGGTTTAAAAAAAGCGTTGGAATTAGAGTTCAATCAGAACAGCGCCGCAAACGGGAGGCACCCACAACAGACAATCGGAGTAGCAATTGTAATAAATGTATTTGATGAAGGATACGTGTGTTTCATTGAAGAAGCTATAAAGTGAAGTTGAATGGAGTTTTCAGGTATTCCAGACCAAACAATTGTATAGGCGTACGCACCAAATAAATGCAAGGGGGTATATTGGTGCTACATCCAACGGAACTCGCACCAGGTTGGTTAGGCCTTCGGAATAGTCCTAACAGCCCTATACCAAGTCAGGTAGAGAGAAAAGGAAAGACCGAACTTTTAAAGTTTAGCAATCTATTGTATTAAACATTCAATAAATTCATTTTTTTCAGTTAAACAAATTCAGATTTTTTTTCTCAAGACGACTAAATATTTCTAAAGATATTTTAATTATTTTTTTATATCTGCTTTCTCTTCACCCCCTTTTCATATCATTTTAACCACCGGAAATCATACGAGCCGAAAATGATTTCCAAGCTAAAGAGAAACTAACTTAGGCATGATTATAACTCAATTTGCCAGAATATTAGCTGTAAGAGCTATAAAGATATATAAAAGGATCCAAATATGTATAAAAAATGCAGAATGTTGAATGGAATGGAATTAAAGATAATATAGTTGTGTCTCCATGGATTCACTATGAAAGGTCGGAAAGGAGTTCGCTTATGTCAATGTTGCGGATAAGGAATGTTTAATTGTCTTTTTGATTTCGGGGATTCATTTGTATAATATACTTAACGCGTCAAATTATTAATAAAAAAAAGGTGATTTCATTTGATATACCAGTTCATTACACTTATGAATACGGAAAAATGGTTCAGACTAACTGACGCTCATCAATCTCAAAAATAGGCAATCCGAAATACTAACGACACTACAATAAAAAAAAATCTGATTTTTTAAATAATTCAAACAATCCATGCATTTTAACGGGGTTCAGAACAAAAAGTTTGATTGATACAAACTTCATAGTTACGTGCTTTAAACAAATACATTCCCAAAAGTGAGCGAAGAAAAGAAAGCAAAACCCCCAATTTCAAATCAATGCGTGTTAACAATAGCTTTAACATAACATGTAAAAGCTAATGTTATACTTAGTTATTTAACTAAGCAGGAAGTTGTGTATTTTGGTTTGTTGTTATTTCAATTTCTAGAATTTAGAATACTTCCGTAAAACACTAATATTCTCAGATTCTCCGTACGTTTGATATTTTCACCCTTAATTTTTTCGCTGCATCACACGCAGAATGTCAACTTAGTTAATTTGATTGCTTCTTATTATGGGATTAATAAAGAAGCTTTGATAAAGAAGAAACAGATAACAAAGAACCTGCGCTCGCACGAAAGCTTTTCCACTTGAAGCCAGTGAACTGCAACTTACACTTCTCGCATGGCATTTGCCGACGAGGAAAGAGCGTGGAGAGTGACGAAAAGTGGAAAAATCTTTGTATTTTATTCTTCCTGACCTTGAATACTAACAGCTCAAACGTCGAGAGAACATTGGACTTGTATCCTTTGAAACTAACTGGGCATGATAATACGTGGAGATCACGCAGACAAGAAGTGCCTAAACAACCTTAACATCGCACGTAAACCATGTTGACTTTTCGAGGCATCTCCGATGACAATGAATCATAACCTCCCTCACGCATCTATTCACAGCAGCAATGCATCACATTGAATATTGCGCAGATTTTGTGGTCACCGACGTTAGAAATGAAGCGCAGATAATATCTTTTTAGCTTCCATTAGCAACGAAAATTCCATACAATAACAAACCAGGATTATTCACTGGCCGATCAATAATCTAAATTTTGAGTCGAATGCAAATCGAGGATTAAATTATAAATTACTTCAACGAAGAAACTATACAGAGAATACATACGTAAACAATAAATACGATGGTGTAGCGGAGCTCCAAGCAAAAATATTCAGTTGGTGGGAAAAGCTGACTTTCTGCACTCGCGCGTTTTTTGGACCGCAAAACACCACACCTCCTAACCACAAAAATTATTTCACAATTCTCAACCTGGTTTCGATTTTGTTTCATTCCCAACTTCACAGTGTAAATTTTATGTGGCAGATTTAAATTTTTGAAAACAAAATTTAACTGACGTAAACAAAATGAAGAAAATGTTAACTAGTATAAAAATTAAATCTCAGGAGAAATATAATTAAAGGAATACATCTGAATTTAATATAAAGGAAAATTGATATAGAATTACGTTTCATATAAAGGGAAATTGATAAAAAATTACATTTAGCAATACTAATGAGAAAGAAAACCATTTTACAAGTCACGATTATGAACGGAAACAACCAATTACTTTTCTAAATCTGCCACATACGAGTATAATCACAAATAGAGGATAGCAAGGTTTTCAAGCAGTTTCCTTGTGAAACTACTCGATTAATACAGGGCAGCTAATTTTTTCGCGATCCCAAGGTGGCGAGGGTTACGAAAAAAGAGTAGAAGGATCTTCAGTTGGAGAATCGATTGTTTTCGGGGTCTGAACGCGGAGTGGGATGATTGAAGAAAACGGTTGTTGGACGGACAGGCTGACACGTATATTACATAAACACGCTGGGCACCTAAAGGATGGTCGTGTGCACGGAGGATCAGATTGTGAGTCATTTCCTCCGGTACCCAGAGTTTTCAGGACTCTACTTCCTGCCTTGGATCACCGGTGGCGTATTCATTCCGTCTATAAACATAGCCGTCTATCACTTTCAAATCAGGCAACTATTTTTGTCGGGTTACGATGGTTTGCCTCAACTCTTTGTAGCTGTCTGACTCAAAATGTGGGCTGTCTAAATCTATCTCAATGGGGTTTCCATCATTCACTGTCAATTTGGCTCCCTTGGGTGAAAACATTCGTGAGAGAGTATCGGAAACGATGCTCTGGGTTCCTTTCCCATGTTTGATGGAAAACTTGAACCCTTGCAGTTTAAGAGCGCATCGAGCCAGGCGTCCATGTAAGTCCGCTTGGTTCACCAGCCATTGTAGCGAAGCGTGGTCCGTGAGGATTCCAAACTGGTGAGCTTCGATATACGCTCGGAATTTCTTTACAGCCATCACCGCTGCCAAATATTCCTGCTCAGATACGGTGTAGTTCGTTTGGGCCAAGTTCAGCTTATTGGACATGAAGGCAATGAGAGATACCTCTCCCTCTTCGGCCAATTGCACCAACACGGCTCCCACTCCATGTTGACATGCATTATAATGAATGGAGAAGGGTTTCTGAAAGTAGGGGCTGGGCAAGACTGGAGCAGATGTTAAGGCTTGTTTGAGCCCTTCAAATGCCTTTCAACTGAGCTCGGTCCAAATGAACTTCCCTTTCTGAAGCATGTCCGACAGAGGCACTGAAACTGAACGATCCTTTGGCACCAACCACACACTCCAAGGAAACATCGTAGCTGCTTATCTGTTATTGGTAAGGGGAACTCATCAATCGCACGAGTTTTGTCCGGGTATATTTTGATAGTGCCATGTCCGATGACATGTCCTAGATATCGAACTTCGTTCATGACAAACTTACTTTTTTGGATGTTGATGGTGAGTTCCACCTTACTGATATGCAAGGCTACCTCTTGCAGGAGTAAGAGGTGTTGGTGAAACGTTTCCGTGATGAGTAGAAGATCATCCAGGTACACGAGCGCTTAATGTATCAGAAAAGGTGGAATTACTTTTTCCATCAGCCGGGTCATCATTTGCGGAGCGTTACACAGGCCAAAAGGCATTAAGGCAAACTGGTATAATGGTCCTCCGGACACTTTAAAAGCAGTCTTATCCCTCGACCCCTCATCGAGTGGAATTTGCCAGAATGTATCCATTAGGTCGAGACTGGTAATGTAATTTGCTTGCGGCAGTCTCCCCAATATTCTATCGATGAGCGGTAGAGGGTAAGCGCCTTTGACGGTCACTGCATTGACTTTCCGGGCATCTAGACAAAGACGGACTTTACCTGGCTTCACCACCAAGGTTACCGGTGAGGACCAGGTTCTTTGGGACTCCACTATAACCCCCCCAACTCTACCATCCTGTCCAACTTTGCATACACTAATTTTTCCATGGCCGGTGAGATGGCATAGTGTCTCTGCTTTACTAGCTTACTATCGCCAACATCGATAACATGTGAAACCAGAGTGGTATGGCCAAGGCCTTGCGTGGCGTAAGATGAAAAAGCAGCGATGAATGCTTCCAGACGTTGACATTGGTTAGGCATTAATTCATACCTGCCGGGTATAGAAGCGAGTTCGTTGACGTATCTAGTATTTAAAGGTGAATCTGTGAATACCAAACCAAATTGGAGGACGGAATCGACGCAAAAGTATACGTTCTGAGTCAGTGACGGGATAATGTAGGAAGTAATATCCTTTGTTTGATCTCTGAATGTCACGGGTGTTATCAGTCTACCCTGGATAGGATGTTTGGTACCATCAGCTGTACTGATTTCAGAGCGTCAGGGTTTTACTGCTGTAGGGTTTTGTTGGAGTACCTTTGAACTTCCAAGATGTTTCATAATTTTAAAGTTTGACGACAGGTATGCACTCTTCTGTGAAAGCTCCTTCAAAGACGAGATGGCGTAGGGTGACCTCATCTGCGGCAAAAATCTTCTCTCGTGCAGCAATATACTCTTGCAGCCTAATATGGTATGGTTTCAACACACGAGTCTGTGGCAGCCGGGATTCTTCCAGCAGTACTTGGAGTAGTCGCTTCAGCACTGTCTTTGGGGAGCCCTCCGGAGAAGATGTGGCATCTGTTGCATCGAAGACCAGCAACGGTATCGTGGTGTTAGACTCTAGTGGATTTACTGACGAAGAACTTGTCGTGGTGGAACTGCTAGAAGACAGGATGGAGTGCTATGCCGTGACTCGGTTTGGCACGAGTGCTGCTGGCTGTTATGAGCACTCGCTAGCAAGTTTTTTGACTTCTTGCAATCTGTAAAATCAGGCGTGTGTATATCTGGTTTCCCACAATGGAGACAAAAGACATTAGCCTCTGCCTGGCATGCAGTAAAGTGATGACCTGTCCGCCAGCAGTTCCAACAACCAGGAGCCCGTTCGTGTGTTTCACTTTGATCTTCTTGTTCTAGTCCTGTGGAGGATGAAAAGATGGTCTTCGACGTGCTGTCTGTTATTGGTGGAATGAGACAGAACGTCGTGGGTAGAGCAGGCACGCTGCGTTCAAGCTCAGCTACTGAGCGTGATTCTGAAAGCTCTCATTGGCTAGAGATATTACCTTGGGGTGTGGACCACTGGGAGTATTGTATCGCTTCCAGCAGTTTTGTCGATGCACAAAGCGCACGCACGTTGTGGCGTGGGGCGAACACTAGTCACTCTTGCAGCTCCGTCCTGATCTCCTCCCGAAAGGGGCTGAGAAAGTCAGACTCTGGCGTAAGGATCATCAGACGTTCCAACATAGAACACAGGACTTTGTAGAACTCACCTACGGTCTCCTGTGCCCGTTAGCGTCTGTTTCGGATCCGCTACTATAAGGTGTCGTCTCCCTTGATCAGTGCAAACTCCCGCAGTGCTGCACGCCTTAATGTCTCCCAGTCAAACGTTGGAGAACATTCCATAAACCGCCAAAACTAACGGAGCGCGCTCCCACTAAACAGCATTTGAGCGCAGCGTGTGACTGCTCTCATATGTCCCCCTAAATTCAACCACGCCATATTCTCGACCCTCTCCAGGAAGGCACCGATGTTTATAGGGTCATTCTGACCTGTAATTACCAACTTCCAGCCAGCCACTATCTTGGTTACCTTAGACGGTGGAAGGTCTCCTGGTTGGGTGAATGGTAGATGATCGCAGGTGTCATCAGGCATGGGTCGAGATGGTGGCTTCAGTGGCAGTGGATTAGGAGGTGGTGGATCCGGAGATGGTGGATCCGACAATTGTTCTGATTGCTGCTGCATTTGCTGCATGCTGGCAGCCAATTCCTGCATGGTGTCTTATAGTTGTGACATCTTAATGCTTGTTTCTGGAAAAAACTAATTTTAAATTTTAGAAAAGTGGCCATTAGTAGCGAACTATGAAAAATGAATCTCACAAAAAATATATAGATAAAAAAATACTAACAAATAAATACAAACAACAAGATTACCAAGCATGAATAAATATAAACGCAAGTTTCGACCAGGTACAATTTGTCTGCTCAGGGTGAAGGCTGACCCGCAAGCAGCGTGTGTCTTGTCATGGACAGTCACGAAATAGCTAAGCAGGGAATCACGTGAAATCAAAATCCATGTAATGGAAGACACTTAGGCACCGCTTAGTTTGGGTAGCCGATCAGAAGTCACCGCAAAAATGATATTGGGATACCAACTTCCGAATACACAGAAGGACTCTAATAGCATTTGGCCTTACTAGTCATACAATGGTGGTAAACCATTAATGTATGAGCCAAAAACAGGTCCAAACGATATTGATGTCCAAGAACTAATGCTGGGCACGATTAGTGCAATATCCCTTATGCGTTACCTTCCCGCCAAAAATCTGGACACCTTGCAGGGACACCTAGAGACGATGGACTATCTCGTGCTCGAGATTATTGATACAGCCGGGCCTTTCAGGCCCCACGTTGGGCACCATTTTGTAGTGAAACGGTATAAGTAAATGTTGGTATAGGACTTGCATCAACGGCAGGCTTCTCGGCTCATATGGGATAGCCAGGGGATTTCGCCGGGTAGAGTGGCCTTCCACTCGCGTGCCCTTTTATGGTATCAGGTTATGTGATTCGATCGAATAATTCTATAACATAAATTACTCACGTCTATATTTCTCATTTCTTGAGAAAGTTCGTGCAAATTATGTTTGTATGAGTTTTCCACTCAAATGGAAAATATATGGCCACGGCTACGTTTGGATCTTGATCTGGTTGGGAGGGTGCGAGGGGGCACCACCTACATCTGGATGCCAAGCTCTTATTTGTGGGCCATGAGAATCGTCGGGTAACGATGAAGTCCCATTTAATCCGTCTGTCTTCCCCAGGTCCAGTTTGTCCATTTTTGTCTGCAATTTTTAACCCTTAGCTGATTACCTACTTTTTTTGACTTCGGTTGACTGTTATTTAACACAGGAATCCGTCTTTTGTAGTGGTTCCTTGTGCTGGGGGAAAGAACCTGCCCCACGACACTGCAACGCTAGTCTGCCAGCGTATTCACGCGATTCCAACATCTTCTTCCGCTGAGGTAGCAGACCATCGCTGCAGTCCTATACGGACATTTACTTATATCGTTTCACTAGAGAATAACAGACAATCCCAGATCTTGGGCAAGAAATAGTTACCCATACCGGTCAAGGGACAAATAAGGTGGATGGAGGCCCTGGGAGTGCATAGCCTCTCTTAGAGACTGATTCTAGGGGTGGACTTTCTTCGAATGCCAATTTCAATGGTCAAGGAAATAGATGGCTCCTACCTTTTCTGCGTACACTTCCGAAAGGTTAATTGCGTAACGGAAGAAGATGCCTCCCCTTTGCCAAATATTTCTGCAACATTACATGAATAAGGTAATGCCAGGTATCTCTCCATGCTACATATTAAATCAGCGTACTAGCAGGTGCTGGTAGCGGCAGATTCTCACCAGTACACGGCATTCATTATACTGGGTAGAGGTCTTTTTAGTTTCATGGTAAAGGCGGTTCATGTAGTACCTTTTACAGGCCTACTCTGCATAGGCCAATGATTTGACTGGTCTCCACAATGCGATCTAGCTTTTGAGCACTACAACCTGAAGCTAGAGCCAGCCCGATACTAACATGCCCTCCTACTGCAAACCACATAACGTGCCAGCAGACGCGTCGGATGTGAGGTTCAGACCCATCTTTCCGAAGAGAGAGAAGGTGATCTGTTCTCTCAATCACTCTTTGAATAAGGCCGAAAGGAAATACTCTACTACAAAAAAAAATTATTTGCTAGTACTGTGAGCAGTCGAGAAATTTTGGCCTTATATTGAGGCATCTTAGTTTAAAGTGATAACAGATTCCCTAGTCTGCCACAACAATGTTAAGGACATGACTAAAATGCTAGTTCATTGGGTGGTACGGCTAAAGAAATTTGATCTCGAAGTGGTGCACAGGAAGGGTAAATACCATTTGGTTCCTGATGCTCTGTCAAGGACCATGGACAAGGTGATGGATGGAGTTCGAATCCGGATGCCTTCCCAGACTGACGCACTGAGAGCGGAAAGCTGTGAAAGAAGATTCTTAAACTAAGACGAGAGACAAATTTGCAGCACTTCTAAAATAATCCCAAGGCAGGGCGTATGGTGATGTGAAGGACGTGTGACAAGGTGACAATGAGCTTTTACTGGCCCAAGATAAGGTGAGCGTTGGTCCCTATGTATCGAAAAGTAAAGTTTACCAGTCCGTGAATGTGGAAAGGGATTCCCCCTCCAGTTCCATGGCGATCCGGGTAACACAGGGAAAGGAACCCTAGAAAATCTTTTCCGTAGATTTAGTAGGTCCTTTGCCACGCTCTTCACGAGGACACAGCTTTATATTGCCCACGTTAGATTATTTTAGCAAGATGCCACTTATCTTTCCCGAAAAGTGATGCAAATTCTGGACGAACACATTTTCCTACTATTTGGGGTTCCAACAGCGACCGTATGTGATGATGGTATTCAGTTTCAGTGCTAAGATTTCCCAAAATCGATGGCGTCCTATGGAACCGAGATTCAGTACACGGCCCCTACCATCAACAGGTGAATCCAGTGGATTGCGTGAAACAGAACACCAAGCAAATATTGCGTTCCTATGTTGGGACTAACTACAAAAGGTAGGATCTGGACTTATTGAAAATTGAGTGTAAGCACAGTTTCCCATAAAGCTATGGGAGCCACACCTTATTTTGTAAACTTCAGCCGGGAAATGATTGTTTCACGTAAGGAACCAAAAAAATCACAGAAAATGTAATCAGAGACCCAGCGAAAAGAGTCAAGCTATTACAAAAGGTAAGAGAGGACACCACAAGGCACTAGAGGGTGGCTGCAAAAAGAGCGTGCAGTGATATGATCTGGGAGTTGACTATGGCCTTTTGAGACCAATGACATGGTCTGGCGATGAAACTTCCGTATTTTGAACGCGGCGCAATTTTATTCAGTGAATATTTCTGGGTCCTTTTGAGATGGCCTAAAAGTTGTCTGCGTTAATGTATAAGTTAGTAGATATGGAGGGGCGTGAGGCTGGACAGTGGCATGCCAAAGACCTCAAGCCGTATATCGAATGAGACAGATATAGGCCAAGAACTGTAATGAATTTCTTTTTTTCAAAAATCCGTGTAGGACACGGGTGCCGGTGGTCTAGCACAAGTGTCAGCGAGGTATAAACAACACCGAGCTCAGCTCACTAGCTTTGCTTAACGACCGCGTATGCGTGCTTGACAACTAGCATTCACGGGATTGTTGCAAGTGAACACATAAACATACTCGGATATATTCCCGCTTCATAACTGCAATAGTAGCGAGCAAACAACACCTATGTACTCGCACTTCGCCAATGAAAATTAGCCATGGAAACACATGCGCAAGTAAATAAGCGAGCAGTTAAGTGAACGAGAAAGTTCAAGCCGCAAAGATATTCACATCGTGAACGAACGGGGTGCTTCGAAGAGAGGTAAGCAGAAAGGAAAACCGAAAGTTCCGGTATAAACATAAACGCTCAATGTCCCCAGTTTCGTTATTTTACCTCAAGAGATCTTGGGAAAGCCGAAAGCTTAAACTGAAAGCACTCTTCGGAAGTCGAAAGCTTAAGCAAAAAACACTCTTTCGCTCAATTTCCCCAGTTTCGCATATTCACCAGCCGAGCAAGCGCGACGAAGCGGGGAGGAAAAATTTTCGTGGAACGAGAGCGCACGTGTTCGGCTACTCAGCGCCTTTAAAGAGAATTTAGGTTGAAAGCTCACGAAAGAATGGTATTTAATGTTCTTGGGCAGTCTTACACCAGTGAGTATGTATTCAAATCCAAAAGGGAACGTGCTGCTACCCAGTCATCATTTAGACGGCCGAAGATATCGTCCAGTGTTCAACGAAGTGGTGAGGGGTGAGGTGTTGGCTTGCGCCGCGAACCTCAATCGGCCTTTTGGCGTTCCACGCCGTATGGCCACCCCAAACCATTAACACGTCCATTTGATTCTCTGCAGGCTCAATATTGATATGTCTCCAATAATGTCATATGTAAAATGTAATGTTAAAAAAAAAAATATGAACAGAGAAAATAAAATAATTAATAAAATAAACTTTTTGCCTTGGTTGATTTAGTGAAAATGGACAGAGTAGCAGGTAAGTGGTGTTACAGTGAGTTCTTTCCCCGGGAGTCTTGATGTTGTTTATAGGATACGCATCAAGTTGAGCTCCTAGTTCTTACCAGTATACATAGGGTATACTGGTTTGGTAACAGGATCATATCAGGCGGGTTTTTGTCGAGCCATGAAACTACACTACAAAATATTTATCACGCGTACTCTACTCTACGAGACGTACTGATCAATTTGTATTATCTTCAGAAATGTTCTATTATGTGTCAATTGAGCTACTCTACAGTAATTCCAATTTTTTTTTTTTGGCTCCTTAAAGTTAACGGACACGGAGACTTGAGACAAACGCAAATATTCTAGAAAAGCATCCGTTACTTTCTCTGAAAAAGGTCGTTGCATTACAAGCGGGATGTCAAACCTAAAGATGTTAAAGTGGTTGAAGTGAACCACTCATCTCTGCCAAAAGGATGAAAACTCGACGGAGAGCAAAATTTAAAATGTGAGAACTCGAAGGAGTGGTGTTGTTTCCCCTTCGGGAGTCACGTTTGGCGCTATTTGTAATGAATTTCTTTTTTTCAAAACTCCGTATAGGACACGGGTGCCGATAGTCTGGCACAAATGTCAGTGAGCTATAAGCAACACCGAGCTCAGCTAACTAGCTTCGCTTAACGACCGCGTACGCGTGCTTGACGACTAGCATTCGCGGGATCATATGAGGCGGGTTTTTGCTGAGCCATGAAGCTACACTACAAAATACTTATCACGCGTACTCTACTCTACGAGACATACCGATCAATTTTTTTATTATGTGTCAATTAAGCTACTCTACAGTAATTCAATTTTTTTTTTGTCTCCATAAAGTTAGCGGACACAGAGGCTTGAGACAAACGCAAACATTCTACAAACAGCATCCATTACTTTCTCCAATGAAGGTCGTTGCATTACAAGGGTAATGTCAAACCTAAAGATGTTAAAGTGGCTGAAGTGAACCACTCATCTCTGCCAAAAGAATGAAAACTTGACGGATTTAGTTTACTTTAAACTAGTAAAACAACAAACTAAGCAGTTTTTAGGGGTCGACCAACTTATCTCTTCAGGACCAGCCACTCCTGATCACCACGGGGCTGCTCGCCTGCTCATGCTTATTACAGGACAGTCTCTTCGATGCTGACGCAGACATGGAGAGACTGAATGACTTCGTTCTTCACTACTGAAGAAACAATTATTTCCGCAATGGAGAAATGGTTGTTATAATTTTAGGCCCCTCTCCTTGAATAGAAGTTCCTGTCTTCTACGAAAGTAAGCTAATAAAAACCGCTAACCAATCATAACAATGAACCGGGTGTCGGTCAAGACTTATTGCAAATACTGACGCAATTCCAAGCAGTGTATTTGAAAATCTCAGGTACCATCAGTTTGTTCAAAATTAGAACTGTTCGACTTCAAACTGTATAAAAACGTGCAAACCTTCCTTTTGGCAACATTAAGGGACGTACTGCTCTATAACATCATCGGCATGTTCAGGTGGCAGAGTCACCATGAACGAAGAGTTCCAGAAGATGCTGTAGACCTTACTACACAGAAGACAAGACAATCAACACAACACCAGAAGAAAGTTTATCGGTGACTCTATCTTTACTTTACGGAATCTTCCAAAGTATGCTACGTTAATATCAAATAGTAAAGGTGACAATAAAATTTGAATCAGTTCATCTGCCGACAGCAAAATTTAAAAGGTCAAAACTCGAAGGAGCTTCGGGCCCCACGTTGGGCGCCATTTGTAATGAATTTCTTTTTTTCAAAAATCCGTATACGACACGGGTGCTGATGGTCTGGCACAAATGTCAGTGAACTAAAGGGTGATTCACAAAAAGTATACACATGTGAATGGGCCTTAACTCTTATTTATCACCAATTTTAGGTTCATATATTGACAGATTATGACAGCTTGGTCTTTTATAATTTTAATCATGGTATCATACACATCGGCCCAGCGTTTTATTATTGTTAAAACTTTTTACAAAAATTATGAATCGCCAGTGCAAACATCGAATAATTTCACGAAAGGACCCATAAATTGGCGGCGAGATCTTGTGATTTGACTCCTTGTGACTTCTTCTTTTGGGAATTTCTGAAGGATCGTGTTTACGTTGATGCTCCTCAGACTACTGAAGCATTAAAAAACAATATTCGAGCCAACATACGCCTAATAACGGCGGAAATGTGCGAAAATGTCATCGAAAATTACAATCGTCTGTAAAGCAGCACGAGGTGTACATATGCCCAAAATAATGTTTAATGTTTAATTGTAAGGGACAACATTTTTATAATATATAAACACTACAGCTCAATCGTTACAAAAGCAATGTTTTTTTTTCGACAAAAATGTGCACAATTGTTATGAATCACCCTTTATAAGCAACACCGAGCTCAGCTAACTAGCTTCGCTTAACGATCGCGTACGCGGACTTGACGACTAGCATTCGCGGGATCACATGAGGCGGGCTTTTGTTGAGCCACGAAACTACACTACAAAATATTTATCACTTGTACTCTACTCTACGATACGTACCGATCAATTTGTATTATCTTCAGAAATGTTCTATTATGTGTCAATTAAGCTACTCTAGAGTTATTCAAAAAAAAATTTTTTTGTCTCCTCAAAGTTAGCGGACATGGAGACTTGAGACAAACGCAAACGTTCTACAAAAAGCCAATGTTACTTTCTTGGAAGAAGGTCGTTGCATTACAAAGAGAATGTCAAACCTAAGGATGTTAAAGTGGCTGAAGGGAACCAGTCATCTCTGCCAAAAGGATGGAAACTTGACGGATGTAGTTTACTTTAAACTATTAAAACAACAAACTAAGCAGTTTTGATGGGGTGACCACCTTATCTCTTCAGGAGTAGCCACTCCTGATCACCACGGGGCTGCTCGACTACTTATGTTTATTACAGAACAGGGAAAAGAGCGAAGCAAAGCACCTTATGAAGGGAGACATGACACAAAACATTTCATATTTAATATTGTCGCGTGTTTTGGTTCGCGGCCAATAATTTTAATGTTCCGGGAAAGTGAAAACGCAATGTCTTTTAAATTAAATTATTTATTTATTAAATTACTTAAAAATACACAATCACATCTATTTCACAATTTTAATTTTCACTATTAAAATCGAACTTCCACTTGTCCATAAAATTTCTATCGCAATTGTCTTCCTAGAGCACTTCACAATCAACGTAAATCACTTTTCTATTACTCGAACAATATCGCTTTCCACACACTATCGCAGTTTTTATCGCGGTCGAATGAATGATGATCCCCCCATTCATTCAGCTCGCCTTTATATAGGGTCTCCATCCGTTCAATGCATTTCTCGTACATTGGCGAAAGTTCTGCCGAGAGGTTTCTGGTATATTCGAGCAGATGAATGGAGAAGTGACTCACTTCCAAATGTTGATCATGCTTGGTGGGTTCTCGTGGTTTCGAGTAAATTCATTTTGTTGATGTTCTTAATGGTTGTGAAAACTATTGCCACAGTAGCTCGCAGAATTATTTGTACATGTAACACTACCCCCACCTCAGTTCTTTTCGCCCCGAAAAGATGTGTCGCCATTTGTAGTCGATTCTCCCTGGGTGTAATATGGGGCAAGACGGTCCAGGTGCACGATTTTGATTTTGGCTCTCGGCTTACGGTGTTCCTGTATGCAACGTACGACGTCATTAATTCGCTTTGTAACTCGGTATGATCCCTACCAATTATGTTGCAACTTTGGAGACCTACCCTTTTGCCGTTGCGGGTTATATAGCCACACCAAGTTCTTGCTGCAAGCCAGTAGAATTTGCCTTTAGATCATGCCTGGTCTTCATGCGGTCCATAGCCAATTCGAGGTGTTTTCGCACTGTCCGATGTATCTGGTTCAACCGTTGCCTTAGCTCACTTGCGTACTCCAAGATAGTTTGGGGTTTCTCGGGAGGTGTTCCGAACTTTATATCAGCTGGCAGACGAAAAGTCTTTCCAAAAATGACTTTGGCTGGGGCTTGGCCCGTCGATGCATGTTTGGCAGCTCTGTACGCCATCAAAAATAGTGGGATGTATCGGTCCCAGTCCCTTTGGTTCTCACCAACCATCTTGGCCAGGTGTTTATTGAGAGTGCCATTGAAACATTCCACCATTCCATCGGATTGGGGATGCAACTGTGTTGTCCTCGTTTTCCGTATTCCTAGCAGCTTATACATTTCGCTTAAAACTAGTGACTCGAAGTTTTGGCCTTGATGTGAGTGTAGTTCACAAGGTGCGCCGTACCTACTGACCCAATTTGACACTAGCTGTTCGGCTACAGTAGTTGCTTCCTGGTTGGGAATGGGGTAGACCTCAGGCCACTTGCTGAAATAATCGGCTACAACCAGCGTATATCGATTTCCCCATTCAGATTCAGTAAAAGGTCCTGCGATGTCAACAGCAATCCTTTCAAATGGTACACCCACGTTGTAGGTTTGCATTTGTCCTCTCAGTCGTCACTTTGGACCTTTGGCGGAAGCGTAAATTGTGCATCTGCGACACCAGTCCTCTACGTCTTCTCGAGCGTGGAGCCAGTAGAACCTTTCCCGCAATTTGCTAAGGTCTTGTTAACACCAAGGTGGCCTCTCGAGGATCCTTCGTGCATCTCCTTAACCACATCGTGGATTCGGCTTTTGGGTAGTATAGTTTGCATCCTATAGGAGCTGTCATCCACCATTTCCGCTTGAGTACGCCCCCTCCACCTGAAGGGAGTTCCATTGTGCCCAATAGCTTTTCAGGGTTGCGCCATGCGTTGAAACGTCCTTCCACTCAAGCCGCCCAGTCATCTCCTTCCATACGAGCAATGGTCCGATGTCTTCATCGGCTAACTGGGCATTTCGAATCTCCTCCAATGACCAACCTGCATCGAATTCTGCCGTTATCAATCGCAGATCAACGGGCAGTACCTTTTCCTCAATCCGTCGGCAATGCTTGCAGTTAGCTGGACATGGACGACGAGGTAGGGCGTCAGCATTTCCATGAACTCCGCCCTTCCGATGAACAATTTCGTAGTCGTATGACTGCAATCCTTCGACCCATCTCGCAACTTGTCCCTCGGGGTTTTTGAAGCTAAGTAGCCAACTCAGCGATGCATGGTCCGTTCGAAGAACAAATTTCTGGCCATATAAGTACTTGTGGAATTGCTTGGTGGCCTCTATTATAGCCAATAGCTCCTTCCTGGTCACGCAGTAGCTCCTCTCACTTTTTGAGAGAACTCGACTGTGATACGAGAGGACTCTTTCTTCGCCATTGATCCACTGGAAGAGTAACGCTCCAATACCGCCGTTGCTTGCATCGGTGTCAACTGCAAACATTTTTCCGGGTTTCGGATATGCCAGCATGGGTGATTCACACAGCTTCTCCTTCAGGCTCTCGAAGGCTGTCTGGCATTGTTCATTCTAGACATACGGACGATTTCCCTCGGTTAGCTGATGGAGACACTTAGCTATTTTGGCAAAGTCTTTGACGAATCTTCGATAGTAGGTTGCCAGACCCAGAAAACTTCGTAGTTGGTGCTTGTTGTTTGGAGTTGGCCAGCTTTTTACGGCTTCAATTTTCTCAGGGTCTGTTTTGACCCCTTCTGTGGGTACGACGTATCCCAGATATTTTACCTCAGCTGCGAAAAGGGTACACTTGTTGGGACTAAGTTTCAAACTCGTCAGTCGCAATCGGGAGAACACCTCTTCTAAGTTCCGCACATGCTCTTCGAACGTTCTCCTGATGACGATGATGTCATCTAGGTACACCAAGCAGGTTTTCGAGGTAAGGCTACGTAGCACATATTCCATCAAGCGTTCGAAAGTGGCTGGAGCATTGCAAAGCCCAAACGGCATCACCACAAATTGCCACAATCCGGTCCTAACTGAAAATGTGGTCTTCTCTCGGTCCTTCTTGTCGATTTCTACCAGCCAGTAGCCACTCTTGAGATCGAGTGTAGAAAACCATTTTGCATCGGCTAAAGTGTCCATGATGTCATCGATGCGTGGGAGCGGGTAACTATCCTTCTTAGTGACGTCGTTAAGCTGCCTATAGTCGACACAAAAACGAGTGCTACCATCGTTTTTCTTTACTAGAACTACAGGCGCGGCCCATGTACTCACAGAAGATTCAATAACGCCTTGTTCATCCATGCCCGAGATCAGCGCGCTCACTTCTCCTTGTTTGGCTATAGGCAGACGTCTCGGTGCTTATTGAATCGGCTTGGCTCCCTGTGTATCGATGACGTGAGTTACCAGACTCGTTCGGCCTTGGTCATCTGGGCTTGTTGAGAAGATGTTACTGTACTTGTCGACCAGATCAGAGGCTCGTTTGAATAGCTGCACTGGCAATTTGACTTGCTTCAATATTGAAGACGTGGATTCCTGGGCTTTGTCTGTGTCTTACCTCCTTTTCCAATGAGGGTCGTGAGTAGCTTCCAAAGAGGTGATGGTGGAAACAGGCTGGCAGCTGCCGATGACTTCTCCCGCCTTGATGCTCGTGGTTGAGTCTGCGGTGTTAAGGACTCTAACCGGCACATATCTGTTCCTTATAGATCTTACAAGGTGTAATGAATCATGCGACGCCGCTGGCGACCACTACTAACACACTTTGCTGCTAGGTGGCTTGTCATTTCAAGTTGGTTGCGACGAGCGCACATCCCACGTCAATTTTGTCGTGGGATGTCAAGAAGATTTGACAGCCACATGGTAGGAAAGTGTAGACGTAGTGGCCGTCACCCAGGAAGAAGTCCCGGAGAGTGCCAACATGCATCAAAAAGGCTTAAGGTTAACAGGAAAAATAACTTTCCTACAAATTGGTCATCACAGATATTCATCGACTATTCAAAAGTATTAGTAAATATATCAGAAATTGGAATTGACTGACCGCGGATATCATCAATCAATCCATGCAGAGAGCGGAGCCAGATCTACGAGGATGCAAAACGCCGCAAGTGGAGAGTTTGGGAGCTGCACTGGACCAATTCGATACCATAGACTTCTCTGACTATGATCTACGCAAACGTGATGGATGTCCGTGTTTGGCTAGATCAAAGTGCTTGCTTGTGAGCCCCATATCTGCAAAGACATATTACAGTGAGTATGTTGCCTTAAGCTGAATCCGATTCAATCCACAACTACCGGAAGATATTGCTATGGACGAGAAGAATGATCAGAAATTAATCAATATGATGTGGCAAGCGAAAGCATACATGCATGCCAATCGGGAAAAGATCATAGAAATGATAAATCTTTTAAAATAGCAAATAAGAAGAAGATAATATCTTTGCACCAAGACTTTTAAAATATCTCTTATCACAATTGGAAATTGTGGAAGGATTGAATTCAAATCACACAATATTGTGAACAAAAAATTCCGATTTATTATATTTAATGATAGTTTTCGTATAGTCATAGCTATGAAAGAAAAAACCAAATGATGAACTGAAAGGAAATGATACAGAATTATATCAGATGATCCCAACGTTTTTATTATACGAAAGTATCCCCACGTTGATTATTAGGAAATCTTATGCATCTGGCATTCGACAATAGATTATGATTTTCAGTAAATAATTATAAACGTTCTTTTGTTTTTTATGCGAATCCGCGATCAGCTAACAAGTGCAAGATCAATATTAACGAATTTTCATAATGTGCTGGCACGTTGTTATTTATATTTTTATTTGAACGCGATAAATTTCTCAAGGTGTCGTTGATCGTTTTTATAAAGCTTCAAATTAATAATAGTGTTTTCCAATAAGTATGTATATAGGACAAAATATAAAGCATAATAGCATATTTGTAGTGTAAAATAGCAAATATTTAAGTTTCGAAAGAGATTTATGTCTTATTTTGTAATTTTTTAAACAAGTCTTCGTGGGTAGACCTTTGATAACAACCCATATTTTAGCTAAAATTTTTGAATGAAAAGCTTAAAGTATTTCAATGTACGGTCAAGTACTCGATGGATATATTATTGAATTCGATAATTTTATTTGTTTAGGTTAAGTTTCAACTGAAATTCGAGGCTTAAAATATTTTAATGCACGGTTAGTAAGAAAAATTTACTATATTCAGAAATTGTCATGCTCTGTTATAATGTTTTTTGGCGAGAAGTCAGTCGGTAGGAACAGCACAGTCACTATTTCTTAATGAAAGTCAAAAAAAAAAAAAATTGAAAAACTTGAGAACACCAAAAAAACCAAACGATACGTAAGAAAACAATCGAACGCACAAAATTTTTGTAATCGTGTTTAGATATTTTAATGTTTTTTTTTACATAACTTAAAAACGTAAGTCACTATTTGAAGACGTTGAATATACTAGAAAACCAGTCATTTAAGCTCTCAGCTGTAAAAGGAAAAACAATAATTTACATTTAATATTTTCCTTCCTAATCATTTTATAATTCCGATTTGGATATGAACTCTTCTAACAGAACCATGGTTTGATAGAATTGAGATCAGCGCGCTCACTTCTCCTTGTTTGGCTATAGGCAGACGTCTCGGTGCTTATTGAATCGCCTTGGCTCCCTGTGTATCGATGACGTGAGTTACCAGACTCGTTCGGCCTTGGTCATCTGGGCTTGTTGAGAAGATGTTACTGTACTTGTCGACCAGATCAGAGGCTCGTTTGAATAGCTGCACTGGCAATTTGACTTGCTTCAATATTGAAGACGTGGATTCCTGGGCTTTGTCTGTGTCTAACCTCCTTTTCCAATGAGGGTCGTGAGTAGCTTCCAAAGAGGTGATGGTGGAAACAGGCTGGCAGCTGCCGATGACTTCTCCCGCCTTGATGCTCGTGGTTGAGTCTGCGGTGTTAAGGACTCTAACCGGCACATATCTGTTCCTTATAGATCTTACAAGGTATAATGAATCATGCGACGCCGCTGGCGACCACTACTAACACACTTTGCTGCTAGGTGGCTTGTCATTTCAAGTTGGTTGCGACGAGCGCACATCCCACGTCAATTTTGTCGTGGGATGTCAAGAAGATTTGACAGCCACATGGTAGGAAAGTGTAGACGTAGTGGCCGTCACCCAGGAAGAAGTCCCGGAGAGTGCCAACATGCATCAAAAAGGCTTAAGGTTAACAGGAAAAATAACTTTCCTACAAATTGGTCATCACAGATATTCATCGACTATTCAAAAGTATTAGTAAATATATCAGAAATTGGAATTGACTGACCGCGGATATCATCAATCAATCCATGCAGAGAGCGGAGCCAGATCTACGAGGATGCAAAACGCCGCAAGTGGAGAGTTTGGGAGCTGCACTGGACCAATTCGATACCATAGACTTCTCTGACTATGATCTACGCAAACGTGATGGATGTCCGTGTTTGGCTAGATCAAAGTGCTTGCTTGTGAGCCCCATATCTGCAAAGACATATTACAGTGAGTATGTTGCCTTAAGCTGAATCCGATTCAATCCACAACTACCGGAAGATATTGCTATGGACGAGAAGAATGATCAGAAATTAATCAATATGATGTGGCAAGCGAAAGCATACATGCATGCCAATCGGGAAAAGATCATAGAAATGATAAATCTTTTAAAATAGCAAATAAGAAGAAGATAATATCTTTGCACCAAGACTTTTAAAATATCTCTTATCACAATTGGAAATTGTGGAAGGATTGAATTCAAATCACACAATATTGTGAACAAAAAATTCCGATTTATTATATTTAATGATAGTTTTCGTATAGTCATAGCTATGAAAGAAAAAACCAAATGATGAACTGAAAGGAAATGATACAGAATTATATCAGATGATCCCAACGTTTTTATTATACGAAAGTATCCCCACGTTGATTATTAGGAAATCTTATGCATCTGGCATTCGACAATAGATTATGATTTTCAGTAAATAATTATAAACGTTCTTTTGTTTTTTATGCGAATCCGCGATCAGCTAACAAGTGCAAGATCAATATTAACGAATTTTCATAATGTGCTGGCACGTTGTTATTTATATTTTTATTTGAACGCGATAAATTTCTCAAGGTGTCGTTGATCGTTTTTATAAAGCTTCAAATTAATAATAGTGTTTTCCAATAAGTATGTATATAGGACAAAATATAAAGCATAATAGCATATTTGTAGTGTAAAATAGCAAATATTTAAGTTTCGAAAGAGATTTATGTCTTATTTTGTAATTTTTTAAACAAGTCTTCGTGGGTAGACCTTTGATAACAACCCATATTTTAGCTAAAATTTTTGAATGAAAAGCTTAAAGTATTTCAATGTACGGTCAAGTACTCGATGGATATATTATTGAATTCGATAATTTTATTTGTTTAGGTTAAGTTTCAACTGAAATTCGAGGCTTAAAATATTTTAATGCACGGTTAGTAAGAAAAATTTACTATATTCAGAAATTGTCATGCTCTGTTATAATGTTTTTTGGCGAGAAGTCAGTCGGTAGGAACAGCACAGTCACTATTTCTTAATGAAAGTCAAAAAAAAAAAAAATTGAAAAACTTGAGAACACCAAAAAAACCAAACGATACGTAAGAAAACAATCGAACGCACAAAATTTTTGTAATCGTGTTTAGATATTTTAATGTTTTTTTTTACATAACTTAAAAACGTAAGTCACTATTTGAAGACGTTGAATATACTAGAAAACCAGTCATTTAAGCTCTCAGCTGTAAAAGGAAAAACAATAATTTACATTTAATATTTTCCTTCCTAATCATTTTATAATTCCGATTTGGATATGAACTCTTCTAACAGAACCATGGTTTGATAGAATTGATAATTTTTTTTGAGTATTTAAAATTACAAAAAAAAACCCGCAAACAAACATATCTTAAAAATTTTTTTTGATCTAAAGTTAATTTGGCTTCCGAAGCGAAAAGCAAATGAAAATACATAACGAATTGCTTTTAATCTTTTTTTTTAAAAAAAAAAAGAAAAACGAAAAACGCAATTATTATATATTTTTATGCCTCTTAATCGGTGAAATGAATAAAACTATGTATTGCTAACCTTAACAACGACTTTCCTTTCCAGTGGTTCTTCTTTTCAGCGGGAAATGAGGTGCAGGGTAGGTATGCCGTCGCGAGGGTAGGGTTGAAGAAAATCCGCTGAGGTCGGTTTCGTGTCGCGCGCGGTACGCGGTACCTTTGTTGTTTTGCCGTTTTATTAGCGTAGCGTTCGTCGGGTTGAGTTAGCGTAGCCCATTTTTCGGTACCGCGTCGGAAATTCGGGAACGCGAAGTGAAAATTAAATTTTTGTCCTTGACTGAGTAAATGAAGAAATACGGAGTAACGTAAAGTAGATTTCCTCTCCGTATGGTTTTGTTTTGTGACGCGTTTGAAAACAGGCATGTATTGGTGGCTGAATATTGTAAATAAGCGTAACCCATTCGGAGACCAGCGACCGAAATCCTCTCCGATCTAGCTGGCCGACAAGCAGCCACCGCGTGGATGGGTTACGGTACACGGATTAGTTGACCGGTTGGTACCATCCGTTGGCACTACTCAGACTTAACGTCTAGAACCGATGAGAGGTCGGTTCCGCGTTTGCACGTAGACGTGAAATCATTACAAATGGTGCCAAAGGTGGGGCCAAAACATCCTAAGGGGATAAAAGATTCGCGTCTTCTGACGAGTCGGTCCTTTACGGAGGATGTAAGGTACTTTGGTACTCGAGCCTCACAAACAGGAGCAGTGGAGTTGTGTGATACACACTAGCAGTCGCTTCACGTGAGTTGTAGCTTCCGCTCTCCTTTGTTTGATTTTTTTTTCGCGACAGAATCCTTCCGATGTGTTGTCCCAGGCTAACCCCTCTAAGGACCTTCTATTTTCTTGATGGAACTGTCAGCCCGATGGGGTTTCTCCTGACGGCCTGGACTCTCAAGAAAATAGAAGGCTACCTTGCTTTTGTGTCGCGGAAGGATTCTACTTATTTCGTATGCGTGATAGACGAGTGGTATCAGTTCAACGTTCGGTGGCGTATGCTGGAGTTGCGGAGCCCGGAATGCTTCCACGCGTCAGGAATTTTAACCGCGTACAAAACCGTCACGGTAGCTCTACCACTTGTCTCGTCGTCATTTAACGTAGTTCAGAGATGGTTTTTGTAATGTATGTGGGTATGGGGTTAATTATTGTAAATCGACCGAAAGCACCCTTTCTTCGGCAGACTACCACACACTCTCATTTCGCTTTGGAGGAGTCGACTGCTGGAAGGGAAAGTAGCTGTCCAATATTTTTTTCCCCACTATCAATAGCTCGCCACTATCGGCCACTAATTTAGTAGTAAGTTTTTTTCACTTATATATTAGGGTTATAGTAGGAGCAATTATATTTTATATTGTTTTTTTCCAGTAATACTTGCACCAACCACACACAGCATAAACAAATATGGCAACGAAGCGGACCCCAGATAAGCGTTGGACCTGCTCCAAAACGGTCCAACCAGCTAACTGCGGGATCTGCTTTGAAGACGTAGTGGAGGGCGTACACAGCGTGCGATTGGAGTGTGGACACCTTTTCCATCGTGCCTGTGTCCAACAACTCCTCCTCAGGTCCGAGCTTTGCCCACTATGCCGGCGACCCATAGAGCGAACCGCCGTAGACGTCCCCCTTGGAACGCCCGTCCCGACGCGTGGAGCAGTGGCGAAAGGGGTCCCAGATGTCGAATCACACCAATCACTGATGGACTTGCAAGGAGCCGTAGGCGGGGAAGTTCCTGCTGCAGTTGTCGCGTCCGAGGTTCCACCCGCGCCTTCTATCCACTCCATTGACACACTCGTGGCGTTAATGCGCGATATGTCGGAGAAGATTGGCAACCTGGAGGGAAGGCTCCAGAATCTCCCGATGAGCCAACCACCCAGCCGCGTGAGAACTCCGCTTGGCTGGGAGCCCAATCCCAGTGCGGCTATGCCCCACTCTCGACCATCTGATCAATGGACCCTACCCCCACGGAACTCGGGAATGGACCCCAGAGCTCCCGAGTATCAACCACGACACAGCACCGCACCTCCGTTGGTACCTCCAGTCCCCGAGGCAGTCCCGTACAACAGGTCAATCGAAGATGCAATTCCCCCCGGGAACGCATTGACACCTTTCCGAGACCCGACGCCTCGTATCATGGAGAGTTGGCACCTGAACTTCACGGGTTTCAACGCTATGATATCAGCGGACCGGTTCCTTTTCAGGATTCAGGCGTTAGTATCCAGCACCCTGGGAGGTGATTTCTCGGCCTTCCTCCGGCATGTACATCTTTTGTTTAGCGGAGACGCTGCCGACTGGTACTGGAGCTTTAAGGAGTCGACGCCACGTCCCACCTGGCACTCTTTCAGTGCAGCCTTCCGCAATCGATTTGATGACGGCTTCACTGAGAGAGAACTAAGGGAACAGATAAAGAAACGGAAACAAGGCGCTCGCGAACCGTTCGACCAGTACTACACAAGTATAGTGAGATTGAGCACTCGCTTGTGAACAACCATGCCCGAGGACGAACTGTTAGAAATTATCAGAGCGAATATGCGTTGGGAGCTTCAGAACAGCCTTCTGCATTTTCCCATCAACACCATACAGGGATTGCGCCTCCATGCCCGTAGGCAAGAACAACTGGATGAGCAGCGAGGTACCTGCCGTCCTCAACCTCGCATAACGGGACCAAACCCCCGAAATCATCACACCGCGGAGTTGATGGCAGCGGACCACCTACTTGCTGACCCAGTACCAGTATCGAGGAGCGGAGCACCACAGGAGCTTGAGGACCTAGCAATGATTGATCGACCATCCCTTGAAGCAATTACAAGCCCGACGGTCTGTTGGAACTGCCGACAAACGGGGCATCGGTTCTATGCATGTACAGCGGAACCGAAGCTCTTCTGTTACCGATGCGGGAAGGCCGACACGTATGCACCTGATTGCGCAAATTGCAAATTGCGAAAAAACTTGCCAGCGAGTGCCGCGACCACCCGTCGGCACTCCTAAAACCCGGACGAACCAAGGCTGATCCCATCACTAGCTATGACCAAGCTCCAGACGTGACTCCAATTCTGCTGACTTGCACCGCCAAACACAGTTCTCCCAAAGTTCCACAACCGACGCCATCCTTTGTCGAGGCGGACGCGCAGGGAAATGATAGCGAGGCGAAGGTTCCTTGGCATGTCAAACCTTTCCATGTCAGACTGCGGAATTATTTGGCTACTCGACAGCGCATCTTCCATGAGGAGTTGGCTACAACTGTCCCACCGCGAAGAAAGCGAGCCACGTGTCGGATGCGGAGCTTCTGGATAAGGGTCAGGTAGTCGAGGAAGGTGCTGAAGGACATACACTTAGACGAATTATTGAGGGATGACGTTCGACCATATGCATCAGTACACCTCCTGCAAAAACGAGTTGCATATCAGCCGATTTTGCCGGGGAGGTACTGGCAACGCACGCGGACCAAATCCACCTGGTTAAGCACGGTGGACGGAACTCGTCACTCTGTAGTGGGAAAAATTACGACGGATGTCACCTTTAGTGGAGTAACTAAACCTCTGGAATTTTACATCATACCTCAATTAACCCAGAATCTTTATCTAGGGGTGGATTTCGTTCGAAAATTTAACTTGGCCCCGGCACTGTTTTCCGGCACGACTCTGGAGTCCGTCACCACTGTTCCTGACCAAACTCAAACCACTTACCTATTACGACATACACTGGATGTGAATCAACAACTGCGACTTGACTCAGCTATCTCGGCTTTTCCATCGCATGAGAAGGAAGGTTTTGGGGATAACGGCACTGGTGTTACACACCATAGATATGGGGGATGCTATACCCATAAAACAGAGACATTTTGCCATATCTCCGGCGAAGGAAAAGTTGTTATATACCAAAGTTGATCGAATGCTAGCATTAGGCGTAATCGAAGAATCGCAGAGCACGTGGGCTTCCCCAGTCACCTTAGTTGTCAAGCCGAACAAGGTCCGGCTATGCTTAGATGCCAGACGCTTGAACGCCGTCACTGTCAAGGACGCATACCCTCTACCGTTGATTGAAGGCATTTTGAGTCAGTTGCCTAAAGCCCACTTCATCACGAGTTTAGACCTCAAGGACGCCTTCTGGCAAATTCCTTTAGACCCTGGCTCAAAGGAGAAAACAGCCTTCACAGTCCCTGGTCGGCCCCTATATCAATTCGTGACCATGCCATTCGGATTGTGCAATGCCCCTCAAACAAGACGCGCCTTATGGATAAGGTGATACCACCTCATTTACGGCACCAATTTTTCGTTTACTTGGACGATCTGCTGCTTATAACCGAGACCTTTAACGAACACATCGACCTGCTTCAGGAGGTGGCTCTACACATCCGGAGGGCAGGGTTAACCATCAACATACAGAAAAGTCAGTTAGTGATGACGGAGGTGAAGTATTTGGGTCACATCATTGGGCATGGCAATATCAAAACCGACCCGGACAAGACTCAAGCGATTAACGTTTTTCCATTACCCAAGACCATTAAGCAATTACGCCGATTCCTAGGCTTATGCGGATGGTACCAGCGTTTTGTACGTGACTATGCCACCATTACCATTTCTTTGACCGACATGCTGCGTAAGGGACGTAAGTTTGTCTGGGAAGAGCCCAGCTTGCGAGCCTTTGAAGAGCTAAAGAAGAGTCTGACAACAGCCCCCGTACTGCTCAGCCCAGACTTTGACAAACCGTTCTCAATCCATTGTGACGCGAGTCTACATGGGGTGGGAGCAGTCTTAGTCCAGGTTGCCCAAGATGGCGAGGAGAGACCTATAGCCTTCATGTCCCACAAGCTGAACCTGGCCCAGCGGAACTACACGGTCTCGGAGCAGGAATGCCTGGCGGCTGTGCTGGCAGTGAAACGTTTTCGAACATATGTAGAAGGACATCCTTTTGAAATCGTCACTGATCATGCGTCACTGAAATGGCTGATGAGCCAAACGGATCTCCACGGCCACTTGGCCAGATGGGCCTTGAAATTACAGGCGTTTGACTTCACGATAAGATACCGCAAAGGAAGTCAGCACGTGGTACCGGACACACTATCAAGGATGTTCGCCCCTGAAGGAGCCGAGTTGGCCCAGGAGGACGACAGCCCCCTATGGATCGACTTGGACCATCCCGCCTTCAAGTCAGCATGTTATATCCAGCTGATGAATACGATTCAGGACCAGTTGCCACAGCTGCCAGAACTACGGGTGACGGAGGGATTTATATACAAGCGGACGAGACACGCCTCCGAGGACCCCATTCAAGAAGAGGAACAGTGGAAGTTATGGGTGCCCGAAGAACTGACATGCGAATTGATTAAGCGGGCTCATGACCACCCATTGAGTGCACACGGCGCACGGCGCAGCAAGTGAAAAAGTACGTAGCCGCTTGTGAGCTGTGCAAATGCACTAAAGCGCCCAATTCTGTTCTTCGGCCCCCGATGGGAAAATTCGAACCACCGGAGCGGGTTTTCCAGCGTCTGTATATAGATCTCATCGGTCCGTACCCTCGCTTGACTTCGGGATAAACGGGAGCTGTCGTGGTCCTGGACCACTTGTCCAAATTGCCAATTGTGGCACCCCTTCGAAACCTGCACACCGGCCCCAAAGTCAGTTTTCTGGAAAATCGCGTTTTCCATATATTTGGAGTACCGGAGAAGCTGGTCTCCGACAACGGAGTTTAGTTCACCTCGTCTAGATTTCGGGAACTAGTGGAAAAGTATGGCATCACGCATCAGCGGACTGCAGTTTATTCCCCGCAAGCCAATGCGTCCGAGCGGTTGAACCGCACCCTCATAGCCGCCATTAGGGCCTACGTCCAACCGGATCAGAAGGATTGGGACCGCAGGATTTCCGCCATCACCTGTGCTCTGCGTTCGTCTTATCACTCCACCACAGGCATCTCCCCATACTTTGCCGTGTTCGGCCAGCATATGATCTGCCACGGAAACTCGTACCGGCTATTGCGGCAGTTGAAGGGTTTGGAAGACCCAATAGTGGTGCTGCAGCCGCACGAGAAACTCCAAATTCTCCGAGAACATATCCGGGAGAGTATTGAAGACAGTACACGGGTGGGGGAGGAGCGGTACAATCTGCGATCTCATCCTCCGGCGACGAAATCTACCGACAGAATTTTAGACAAAGTGTAGCAGGTCGGCACTACACTGCCAAGCTAGATAGGAAGTTCGTGAAGTGTCGAGTCTTACAAGCTTTAAGTCCCACGCGGTACCTCATTGCGGACATGTCCGGAAAGGAGCTGGGAGTCTACCATGCCAAAGACCTGCGACGCTGAGACAAAAAGAAAAAAAAACATCATAGGGCCAAGCAGCGTTTCCTTCAGTCTCCCCATGCCTGGTAGGCATCGTGGACACTGCCCTGTAATGAATCATGCGACGCCGCTGGCGACCACTACTAACACACTTTGCTGCTAGGTGGCTTGTCATTTCAAGTTGGTTGCGACGAGCGCACATCCCACGTCAATTTTGTCGTGGGATGTCAAGAAGATTTGACAGCCACATGGTAGGAAAGTGTTGACGTAGTGGCCGTCACCCAGGGAGAAGTCCCGGAGGGTGCCAACAAGCATCAAAAAGGCTTAAGGTTAACAGGAAAAATAACTTTCCTACAAATTGGTCATCACAGATATCCGCCGACTATTCAAAAGTAGTAGTAAATGTATCAGAAATTTAAATTGTCTGGCCGCGATATCATCAATCAATCCATGCAGAGAGCGGAACCAGATCTACGAGGATGCAAAACGCCGCAAGTGGAGAGTTTGGGAGCTGCACTGGACCAATTCGATACCATAGACTTCTCTGACTATGATCTACGCAAACGTGATGGATGTCCGTGTTTGGCTAGATTAAAGTGCTTGCTTGTGAGCCCCATATCTGCAAAGACATATTACAGTGAGTATGTTGCCTTAAGCTGAATCCGATTCAATCCACAACTACCGGAAGATATTGCTATGGACGAGAAGAATGATCAGAAATTAATCAATATGATGTGGCAAGCGAAAGCATACATGCATGCCAATCGGGAAAAGATCATAGAAATGATAAATCTTTTAAAATAGCAAATAAGAAGAAGATAATATCTTTGTACCAAGACTTTTAAAATATCTCTTATCACAATTGGAAATTGTGGAAGGATTGAATTCAAATCACACAATATTGTGAACGAAAAATTCCGATTTATTATATTGTCGCGTGTTTTCGGTTCGCGGCCAATAATTTTAATGTTCCGGGGAAGTAAAAACGCAATGTCTTTTAAATTAACTTAAAAGAGTTTATTCAATTAATCACAAAAATGCACAATTACTTATTTTAGTATTTCACAATTTTAATTTTCACTAAGTCTATAAATTTGTCATTCAACTGTCCACTTAAAATCACTTCGCACTCAAACAATCAATCGTCTTTACTTCGCGTTCCCCTATATCGCAGTTTTCTCTATCGCGGTTGTAATGAATGATCCCCCCATTCATTCAGCTCGCCTTTATATAGGGTCTCTACCTATTCACCCATTTCCCGTACATTGGCAAATGTTCTACCGAGAGGTACCTGGTAGATTCGAGCAAATTAATGAATGGAGTGACGTCACTTGCAGATGTTGATCATCCTTGTTGGGTTCTCGTGGGTTCGAGTAAATTCATTTGTTGACGTTCTTAATGATTATGAAAACAATTGCGACAGCAGCTCGCAGAATTATTTGCACATGTAATTATTTGTACATGTAACACTGCCCCCACCTCAGTTCTTTTCGTCCCGAAAAGATGTGTCGCCAGTCGTAGTCACTTCTCCCTGGGTGTAATATGGGGCAAGACGGTCCAGATGCACGATTTTCATTTTGGCTCTCGGCTTACGATGTTCCTGCATTCGGTATACGTTGTCGTTGATTCGCTTTGTAACTCGGTATGGTCCTTCCCAATTATGCTGCAACTTTGGAGACCTGCCCTTTCGCCGTTGCGGGTTATAAAGCCACACTAAGTCATCTTGCTGCAAGCCAGTAGAACTTGCCTTTAGCTCATACCTGGTCTTCATGCGGTCAGTAGCCGATTCGAGAAGTTTTCGCACTGTCCGATGTATCTGGTTCAACCGTTGTCTTAGATCACTTGCGTACTCCGAGACCGTTTGGGGTTTCTCAGGGGGTGTTCAGAACTTTATATCGGCTGGCAAACGAATAGTCTTTCCAAAAATGACTTTGGCTGGGGCTTGGCCCGTCGATGCATGTTCGGCAGCTCTGTACGCCATCAAAAATAGTGGGATATGTCGGTCCCAGTCCCTTTGGTTCTCGTCAACCATCTTGGCCAGATGCTTATTGAGCGTGCCGTTGAATCGTTCGACCATTCCATCGGATTGGGGATGCAGCGGTGTTGTCCTCGTTTTCCGTATTCCCAGTAGTTCACACATTTCGCCAAAAACTAGTGACTCAAAGTTTCGGCCTTGATCTGAATGTAATTCGCAAGGTACGCCGTACCTACTGACCCAATTTAACACTAGCTGCTCAGCAACGGTAGTTGCTTCCTGGTTGGGAATGGTGTAGACCTCGGGCAACTTGCTGAAATAATCGGCTACAACCAGCGTATATCGATTTCCCCAATCAGATTCAGGAAAGGGTCCTGCGATGTCAGAAGCAATCCTTTCGAATGGCATGCCTACGCTATAGGTTTGCATTTGTCCTCTCAGTCGTCGCTTTGGGCCTTGGACGGAAGCGCAAATTGTGCATCTGCGACACCAGTCCTCTACGTCTTCTCGAGCGTGGAGCCAGTAGAACCGTTCCCGCGATTTCGCTAAGGTCTTGTTAACACCAAGGTGGCCTCCCGAGGATCCTTCATGCATTCCCTTAACCACATCGTGGATTCGGCTTTTGGGAAGTATAGTTTGCATCCTATAGGAGCTACCATCCGCCGTTTCCCATTTCCGCTTGAGTACGCCACCCTCCACCTGAAGGGAGTTCCATTGTGCCCAATAGCTTTTCAGGGTTGCGCCATGCGTTGAAACGTCTTTCCACTCAGGTCGCCCAGTCGTCTCCTTCCATACGAGCAATGGTCCGATATCTTCATCGGCTAACTGGGCGTTTCGAATCTCCTCCGATGACCAACCTTCATCGAATTCCACCGTTATCAATCGCAGATCAACGGGCGGCTCCTTTTCCTCAATCCGTCGGCAATGCTTGCAGTTAGCTGGACATGGACGATGAGATAGGGCGTCAGCATTTCCATGAACTCCGCCCTTCCGATGAACAATTTCGTAGTCGTATGACTGCAATCTTTCGATCCATCTCGCAACTTGTCCCTCGGGGTTTTTGAAGTTGAGCAACCATCTCAGTGATGCATGGTCCGTTCGAAGAACAAATTTCTGGCCATATAGATACTTGTGGAACTGCTTGGTGGCCTCTATTATAGCCAATAGCTCCTTCCTGGTCACGCAGTAATTCCTCTCACTTTTTGAGAGAACTCGACTGTAATACGAGAGGACTCTTTCTTCGCCATTGATCTGCTGGAAGAGTACAGCTCCAATACCGCCGTTGCTTGCATCGGTGTCAACTACAAACATTTTTCCGGGTTTCGGATACGCCAGCACGGGTGATTCACACAGCTTTTCCTTCAGGGTCTCGGAGGCTGTCTGGCATTGTTCATTCCAGACATACGGACGATTTTCCTCGGTTAGCTGATGGAGACACTTAGCTATTTTGGCAAAGTCTTTGACGAATCTTCAATAGTAGGTCGCCAGACCCAGAAAACTTCGTAGTTGGCGCTTGTTGTTTGGTGTTGGCCAGCTTTTCACGGCTTTAATTTTCTCAGGGTCTGTTTTGACCCCTTCTGCTGATACGACGTGTCCCAGGTATTTTACTTCATCTGCGAAAAGGGTACACTTGTTGGGACTAAGTTTCAAATTTGCCAGTCGTAATCGGGAGAAAACCTCTTCTAAGTTCCGCACATGCTCTTCGAACGTTCTACCGATGACGATGATGTCGTCTAGGTATACCAAGCAGGTTTTCCAGGTTAGACCACGTAGCATATATTCCATCAAGCGTTTGAAAGTGGCTGGAGCATTGCAAAGCCCAAACGGCATCACCACAAATTGTCATAACTGAAAATGCGGTCTTCTCTCGGTCCTTCTTGTCAATTTCTACCATTTTGCGTCGGCTAAAGTGTCCATGATGTCATCGATGCGTGGAAGCGGGTAACTATCTTTCTTAGTGACGTCGTTAAGCTGCCTATAATCGACACAAAAGCGAGTGCTACCATCGTTTTTCTTTACTAGAACTACAGGCGCGGCCCATGTACTCACAGAAGATTCAATAACGCCTTGTTCATCCATGCCCGAGATCAGCGCGCTCACTTCTCCTTGTTTGGCTATAGGCAGACGTCTTGGTGCTTGTCGAATCGGCTTGGCTCCCTGTGTATCTATGACGTGAGTTACCAGACTCGTTCGGCGTTGGTCATCCGGGCTTGTTGAGAAGATGTCACTGTACTTGGTGACCAGATCAGAGGCTCGTTTGAATAGCTGCACTGGCAATTTGACTTGCTTCAATATTGCAGACGTGGATTCCCGGGCTTTGTCTGTGTCTTGCCTCCTTTTCCAATGATGGTCATGAGTAGCTTCCAAAGAGGTGATGGTGGAAACAGGCTGGCAGCTGCCGATGACTTCTCCCGCTTTGATGCTCGTGGTTGAGTCTGCGGTGTTAAGGACTCTGTCACGGAACGATTTGCACCTTGTTCTTTATTTCTTTCTCAGCGGTTGTTAAAATACCACCCGAGCCAAGGTTAATGTTAAAATAATAGAGTAAAAGTATTAAAAGCTTAGAATATAAATGTAAAGTAAAAGAAAAATAGGCAAAAGAAACGAAATGTGAAAAGATTAAAGTAAAGATGTAACGTGAAAATAGGGAAAAACAAAATGTTAAAATGATAGAATAAAAATATTAAAAGTTTAGAATATAAATGTAAAGTAAAAGAAAAATAGGCAAAAGAAACGAAATGTGAAAAGATTAAAGTAAAGATGTAACGTAAAAATAGGGAAAAACGAAATGTTAAAATGATAGAATAAAAATATTAAAAGCTTAGAATATAAATGTAAAGTAAAAGAAAAATAGGCAAAAAAAAAAAACGAAATAGTCGAAAAAGTCCAGATAATCAGTTATATTGAACACGATATTCATTCAGTTTAGTATCGTCAATTGCGAATGACAAAAGATAATGATGTATACCCCAGCTCCTGGGCAATTTAGTGATGCTGAAGAGGATGACAGTGATCAACTCCAAATCGATGAATCCCTCAAACATCTCACAATTCAACATGAAATATTTAAATATCTTCAAAACCACCCAGACGCCGACGATTCAAATGAATCGGCTGACGACGATGAGGACGACTATGACGAAGAAGAGTATAAATACCACAATTCAAATTTACACGATGACTACGATGATAATTACACTGGCTATCAGAAACAAAATACTGCCCAAGTTGTGCCTCATTCAGGAAATTTGCATCCCAATGCACAAAAGTCTAGCAACAAAGTTACATCCTATCAGCCAAGTGATAAACTCTTCAAGAAATACACAAATCGGATAAATGTGGAGAAGTATGATCCTCGTACGAATATGTCCGATCAAGCTGCAAATCGGTTAGTGAATTTCGATCGTCGACAAGAAGCGGAAAGATTTCGAATGCGTGACAAACATGATCGTGCGACGGCAGAACAAGTAATGGATCCAAGAACAAGAATGATTCTCTTCAAGCTTCTGAACAGGGGATTCATCAATGAGGTCAATGGTTGTATTTCGACTGGAAAGGAAGCGAATGTGTATCATGCAATGGGCAAAAATGATGAGGAGTATGCGGTTAAAGTTTATAAAACTTCTATTCTGGTTTTCAAAGATCGCGACAAGTATGTCTCCGGAGAGTTTAGATTTCGTCATGGATACTGTCGTCATAATCCACGGAAAATGGTTCGAACATGGGCGGAAAAGGAAATGCGAAATTTAGTTAGAATGAAAAACGCAGATGTGCCAGTTCCTGATCCAATCCTCCTTCGTGGTCATGTTCTCCTTATGAAATTTTGCGGTAAAAATGGATGGCCCGCGTCAAAACTCAAAGATTGTGAATTAAGTAGTTCAAAGGCTCGTGAATTGTATCGCTTATTAATCCCCAACCTGGCACCTTCCAGAGAAACCGATCCCCAACGCTGTAAATTAGACGTTTACGTGGTAAGCAGACACGTGCAATGAAGTAGTACATGTCAATTGGAATAGCTCCGTGGTAGAAGACAATTAATGTTGGACCATCTACTGGGAGGTTCTCCATACCAATTACTTCGTAACCATGATAAATTCTCCCGTGAGCGTCCCATACTGCCGCTACGAGTATACGACCAAAATCCCAAAAGTTTGGCTCGCTGATGAGTGAATGAAGGATGACTTGCCTGTGCAACTTGTAAACGTACAAAATGATGAACGAAATATAAATGAGAACGACAAACACACATGGTAGCAAGAATGTGACAATTAGTGGCGTTAAAAATCTCCACAGCCACAGCGAGTAATCCAAATCGATGTATTGCTCGATGAAATTGATCGCCGCATTCCAGTATTCATTGAAGAAATCCATTGCGTTCTAGGACTGGAACCGCAAATCAGAATACTTCAAAAATTAGTGCCAGAGTAGCTCCAATCAATTATATGTTGCAAGAATCAGGTCTAAATTTATAAACCAATCTGCCTGCGGCTAAGCCAGTTCAGACACCGATAACGATAGAACACGTCGCTGCAATGTTTAGGCGCTTCAAATTATTCCACCATTCAGTCAGCAAACAAAAGATTAATATTCTTGTTATCTTGACACCAGCAAAGCTACTTTTTGTTGTGAATCACATTTCAGTTCTTTATTGCATTTTTTTTTTTTGTACACAAAAATCTTCTTCTTCACGAGACTTGAGCCCTTGGGATGAAGAAAATTTCTGAACAGAAAAAGCATTCCTCAGACAGAATCGACAAACACGGTTACTATATGAGACATTCCCGATGTATGAATTCATGTGATGATGATTATGAATATGACGAGGAAATCTTAAAAAGGCGGCAAAGACGAATAAAAACAAATGTAACTCGGAATAAAGAGAAATTAGATTTAGGCACCTCCAGAATCAGTGGCAGATTTAGTTGATTTAGAGCAAGAGCTAAGTTCAAGCCAACGAGGAATTACTCAAATGGAGCGAATCACACCGAATGAACCTTCTACTACCACAAAAATAGTAACTAGTGAAGACCCGTTCGGCGACTCTTTCACGATCTATCAACTTTTGCCCCCGCCTGAATCATCACGATCCCGGTATCTAAGGGCAAATAAATCCTCGGAAATTATTTTATCTGGAACATCTATTGTATCCTCAAACTCACAACCTACACCAAATTCAGTTAATACGTACGAAGTTGCATCGCCTTCCACTGCAGAAAGATTCGGAAGTAAGTTCGACAAAATTGAAGTAACGCCGGCTTCGCAGAATCACATTTGTCAACAATCTCAATGACTACAGCGTCCTCGACTAAAACACATACAAGTGAAGAAAATTCACCTCCTAAAGCCAACGATGAATTGAGTCCATCATTTGTAAATGCATCCACATTATCGGAGAATTTCTGCAAAATGTCGTTCATAGATGCATTTTCTGATTTAGATCCAATGTAAATAAACATGAAAATTGACAGAATGTCAGTCACTTTGACATTCTACACCTGTCGAATGAGTGTACTAAAAAAGGGAAATTTAGATTTCAATTGCCCGATGCACCCCAGTTGGGGGATCGGAATTGAACATCGAATTGCCCAAGGATGAAGTTAACGGCTCGCCAGTTGAAACCGAGCCGATGAAAAACCCAAGAAAGAAGAACGGGTCTTTCTCTTTTCTTGCGGGTTCGAGGCGACAACGTGGCTAAGCGAGGATAGCGTGAAAAATCAATCGAAAAAGGAAATTGCGACGAGGGAAAATTTCAAAATTCCACAGTGGAGAGGAATAATATTATCAGCGAGACAACCAAGGAAGATTGGCGACTTCAGGCGATAAGTGGAGAGGAATATTATTATCAGCGAGACAACCAAGGAAGATTGGCGACTTCAGGCAATAATAAGCGCGCCGGCGGAATATTGCAGGCAGAGTACGGGGGGCCCCCGCTAGGTAGAGTAAGTGGAATTTGTACTTTTAACTACATTGTATTTTTTTTAGCACTTTATTTGCATTTAGCAGTGAAATATATGACAGTGGAAGAGTGTAAGATATATTTTGTTTGAGCTTCATTTCGCATTTCGTATTCACGTAGTGTAATAGTGAAAGTTTTGTGTGCGTGTTGCAGAAAGAGCGGGTTTGCCGCGCGTTTTAATTATACACCTGGCTCGGGTGTGTCCGAAGATAAATCTCCTTGCGGGGTCTTTTTTTTCAGGGGTCTCTGTAGCGGAAGTGTTCCGTTTTCTTTTGAGTTTCTTTTGCTCAGGGAGAATAATCGCCCCGTTAGGGAAGCGCTTAAGAGCGTTAGTCTGGGTTGTGTGAGGGGTGTTCGGCGGCCGCGTTCTTGCTTGGCGGCTTTTCTAGGACCAGGGGATAAGCGAGTGGCGCCACCTATGACCGTCTTCGACGGCAAGCCGGGTCCGAGGTCCTTAGCCGAAGGAACTCCCACGCGGGGGGTAACTGGGGGTAACAACTCTAACCGGCACATATCCGTTCCTTAAAGATCTTACAAGGCATCGTCCTACAATCAAACTGCGTAATGCGGACGTCTTCGTTGGCTCTATCAGATAAGATCGGTGGTCTCCAGAATCACCATCAAGCTTGGCCCATACAATGCTTACGGAAGAATTCGGTACATCAGTGTCAGTACATACCACTACATTCATCTTGGGAATTTGGACGCTGGGATCCTCCATCAGTACTTCGACATTCTGCCATTTCAATACACGTTTGCCCAAATCCAACGTGATTCCATGTGGTCGCAGAAAATCCATTCCGAGAATGCAGTCATCCATAATGTTCGCGACCAGAAAATTATGTCGGAACACAAGGTCTCCCAACCGTATCTGGAGGTTGACCTCTCCATGAACAGGTGCAGTTTCTCCCGTAGCCGTCCGTAGTGAGAAAATTCTGCCCTTGTGAAGTTGTTGCTGTCTAGCTAGGTCTGGTCGGATAATCGATCGGGTTGCAACAGTGTCGATTGTTATGGTGTAGTGTTCTCCGTCAACTTGACCCGGAAGGCATAAGTCCGCTTCTCCACGATGTAGTCTTGACACAGTGATGGTGGTGCTGGGGACGTTGATCCTCCTAGCCAACCTCTGCCCCACGAAGTTGGCTCTTACATGTTTCCCGACCCCTCTGTTTGAAGGGCTTCCATTCTGGGCTCCTAACTCGGTCTGGATCTCCTCCTAGCTGCACACCCTAGACAATAGCTCGGTTTTCTTCGCTTCTTGCAGTCTCTTTGCAGGTGCCCCTTCTCTCCGCAATTTCAGCATCTAGGTGCACCGTTTACCTGTGGCTTTCGCTCAATTTCCTTCCGCTCACACCTGCACTCGTCTGTCACTACCTCACGAACCCGGGCAGTGGTACGAGTCACATCTTTCGCTGCCTCAAAGTTCAGACTGTAAGCCAATGCGTCCTTAACCGTTTGCTTTTGAGCTTAACGCACGGCTTGTTGCAATTCCGGGTCCTTTAGTGCGCTGATGAATGCTTCTGTCGCTGCATCATCTCGATGTTCTGGGTCGTAGGCTCGGTAAGCCAAAAGTGCCAGTCGCTCAATGTCTTGGGCTAGCTGCTGTAAAGTTTCACCAGACTTCTGTAGCTGTGACCGATAAATCTGCTTCGGATGATCGTCTCCATAACGCATGTTGAGCGCATTCATTATAGCATTCGGGTTTGAGTGCGATTCAACGGGGATCCTCTGCAAAAGCTTGGCAGCATTCCTGCTCATTCCAGTAATTTGCCCTAGCGGCAGCTTCAACCTGGGTCTTGTAAATACTCCAGACCGTTTGCCCATCGAATATTGCTGCTTGTACATTTCTGGATGTGCTTTGCGCTGCGGTTATAAGCGGGGCTGGTGAGGTGGTTACTACTGCCTTCGCTGCTTCCAAATGAAATTTGTTAGTAGGGGAGCGTGGATGAATTTTGTTAGCATAACAAATAAAATTTTGTTAGTGGGAGCTAATAACTAAAGTAGTTAGTTTGAAGGAAGGAATTAGGTTTTGTTAGGGAAAAGGTATCGAATGGAATTTTGTTAATGTGAAGTAATAAATGGGAGTGTTGTTAGTGAGAAAATTAAGATTAATATTAAATCAATTTTTTGTTATTAAAAATAGGATAAGAAGATAGGATTGAGATGATAGAGAAATAACAATTATAGGAAAATTGCTAAAAGTGTTAATAAAAATAAATAAATAAATATACAGAGGCAAGGGTATAAGTGCCCAAAGGAAGGTGGAGATATTACGGTGTTGATTTTAAGTTGCGAATGAGAGAATGCCGGTACATTGGAATTCGCAACACTTTTTTACCTTAATGCACTCATTCTACTCACCAATCAGATTTATTTAACGCTTCAAATCAATTGAAAATATCCTGTTCTCGTATAACAAACTTACGGATGTAACCGCGTACGATGAAACATACCACCTGTTTTTCGTTTTTTAAAATAAATTTCGATAAATATTTAAATCAACTTTGACAAATGCATAACACAACACTGACATTATGTCAGTCACTTTGGCATTTATACTTGATGAGCGAATCTACTAAATGAAGGGAAATTTACATTTCGTTTACCCGATATGACAATTGGGATTTGGTTAGTCGTGACTTTAATTTTTATTTCCACAATCGCTTGTGATTGCTCAAATTCGTTGGCCAATCAGCTTCGAGCTGAGAGAAAAGCTTTTCACCAGGGTAGATATTGCATTGAGTGGCTTGTGATTGTTCGATAATAACAGAGCTTTTGTAAGAATATCGCCTGGGGTTGGATGGGCATTTGCTTTTATATTTCACTCAGCTTGGTTATTACTGAAAGACAGGATACCCATGTTTTATACGGTTAAGGATGGCATTGTGATGGTTATGGGCGTTAAAATTTTGTGAGTTAATTTTTTCTTCCTTTTTTTTCAATCTCTCAAAGTTCAAGCTATTTACAGTTGCAATCAGAGATAGTTTCTAAGGTGCTGACAATGCGCAGTCTTGCTTCGAATGTTTTCTTTTTTTTTATTTTGAACTAATCAACAGGAACGAACTGTTCGGTATATTGCTAGTGCTGGTGGTGGGGTTGGTGGCTTTATTCTTCCATTGATTTAAGCTACTGAATTAGCTTCTGTTATTGCTGGCTGCTCATTAAGATTGAGAGTAACATAGGAAGTACGAGGCTTGTCTGTTTTGTTATCTCCCAAATGTGGGTCGAGTGCTTTGGGTGGTTTACGAGAATAATAAAATACACTCCAAATAATCAAATATTTATTTATTTCAGAAATCAACTTACAGGCTAGTAGTCCAATTACAAGTCAATTAATACAAAATTTGAATGACAATATATGAATTCAAAATATGGCAAAAATTAAAGAAAAAAGATCACAATACGATATTAAAAATTAAGATTTATAGGAATATTTATCAATTTGATTTTTCAAATAAGTTTTGAATACGCCAAGAGATTGTGGTAGAGGACCAAGACTTTGCTTGTTGTGCATGTGAGGTAAGCGTAGCAAAGAAGAGTGGAAGAAGGTGTTAGTACGTGCATACGGAACCTGAAATTGAAGCGAGGATTTATTAGGGCGAGCCGCGTCGAATGTATTTATTTGCCTGCATAGAAGAAGGCAATAATGAAGCTTGAACAAAAGACATTCGTCATGGAAAGATCGTCTGGACTCAAGGGTAGGAAGGTTCAAAGTATGAAGTCGGTCATCATAAGGGGAGTACGGAATCTGCGTTGAACTGACTCAACAGCATCGATGAGCTTCCTGTGGTACGGACTCCAAATTTGGGAGCAGTCCTTCAAATGGCCACGTACAAGTGAGAAGTAAAGACACATACAGGATGTGATATGTTGAAATGACGAAGCGGATCGTAAAATAAATCCAGTTAAGCGAGAGGCTTTCTTAATAATTAGAGCAATGTAGAGATCAAACTTCAGTTTACAATCGAAAAGCAGACCAAGATCCTTGAAGGAGGTTACATTGCTCAAAGGGATACCAACAAGCATATACGTTTAGAGAAGAGGACATTTTTTACAGGAGAATGTCATCTAATGGCATTTGGAAACATTTAAGGAGAGATGGTTTGATTCACACCAGACACTAAGACGCTGAAGATTGGTTTGAAGGATATCCACATCTAACAGGGGATCAATAACTCGAAAAATCTTGAAGTCACCAGCATAAAGGATACAGGGGGACGTGATAACAGAAGGTAGATCATTTATAAAAAGTAAAAATAGTATGGGGCCAAGTATTGAACCTTGCGGAACTCCCGAGCTCGGGTGAAATGAAGAAGAGAAGCAAGAGCTTAAAGTGACTACACATTGATGATTCAGGACATAAGAGAGAAGCCAGGAATAGAGGCAACTAGGGGCATTGAACCGTAAAAGTTTCTCCAAAAGGAGAGAGTGATCCACTGAATCAAAAGCTTTAGAAAAATCCGTAAAAATTGTTGTTGTTGATCGAGGCAGCTGCAATTTATGGGTAAAAGAAAGTATATTTGTAAGGGTAGATCTGCCTCTGACAAAACCATGCTGTTGATCTGCTAAAGATGGGAGGACAAATGGAAACAGCAAATCAAAAACTATCTTTTCAAGAATTTTACTAAAACAAGAAAGAAGGGAAATAGGACGATAGTTTGAGACGATAATACGATCACCAGATTTGAAAATAGGAAAAATGTGGGCAATTTTCCATTGGGCGGGGAAAAACCCACAGGATAAACTCAAGTTAAAAATAACACAAAGCGAAGAAGATAAAGATTTTGCTAGAAAATTTGGAATGCCATCAGGGCCCACACTGGTGCTGTTGTCAAGATTATTTAAGAGTTGCTCAACCTGCAAGGGGTTTGTACGAAAATTAGTTGAAGAAAAAGCGCAAGAAGGTTGGTTGAAGGAGGCGGAATGTTTAGCCCTACCAAAAAAGGAAGATAAGTAAGAAGCAAAGAGTTCACAAGTTTCTTGAGGAGAAGACGATGTTACGCCATCTAGACTAAAATTATCAGGTGCATGATGAGAGGTCCTTAAAGATTTTACATACGACCAGAACGCACGAGTTTGATTTGATATTAACGAAGTTTCAAAGTGGTTAACGTATGCATGAAGTGCAGAAGTGGCAATTTTCTTGGCCACGGCACGACGCTCTTTAAATTTAGTGAGGTCAATTGGAAGACCACTGGATAAGAATTTTCTGCGGGCAGCATCTTTAGCTTTAATTGCAGTGGCAACATCTGAATTAAACCAAGGAGCATCTTTATGTCTTCTTGCTGGACACACAGGAGTAAATTGCGATATTAAGAATGAAAGAAACATATAGAGCTTATCACTTCAATGTGGAGATTGCTGAATAATGAATACCAATTCACGGCATTAAGGTTAGCTTCCATGCTCGACAAATCGGTTTTTAAAAAATTAAAGTGGGAAGGTGAGGAATTTTTCAAAGAACGAGAAGATGAGATTGCAACCTCAATAGAGAGTGGTGGATGGTGAGGATTAGGTTTGACAAAGGATGAGAGTGCCACCGATGCGGACAGAGAAGAAGGTAACAAGTTAGAAAGAACAAGATCTAGCAATTTGTTATTGGCATTGTTAAAAGTGTTGTGTTGAGTGAAAGAACAGAGGGAAATAAAAAAAGAAAGAGCGAAAGACACGCTACCGCCAGAAACTATGGAGACATACAAATCATTCCAGACAATAGAGGGCAAATTGAAGTCACCACAGACCAATATAGGGGTAGAAGGGAAACGAGCATTAATGTAGCTCGAGAATTCTGCATGGAATCGTTCGTAAACAATAGCAGGACTGTTGCAAGGGATATACACAGATGATACGAGGAAGGAAAGAGAGTCAGATAGAGAGACTAGCACAATTATACACTCAACAGGTGAAGATGGAGTGAAATCATCACAGGATTTGCTGGTAAGGGAAACATGTATACCCACTAAAACGCCTCCACCGTCAGACTTACCAGTAGCATCACGGTCTCTATCTCTGCAGAATATTAAATGGTTCGGAAGTAACTCACTATTACTAATGTCATCTGTCAGCCATGTTATCGTTAGACAGATGATATTATAGGGAAAAAGGATGGAAGAAATGTGAAATTCAGTAGTCTTAGTCCTCAGGCCACGAACATTTTGATAATAGCAAGTTAAGAATGAATTACTAGTCCTAAGAGATGTTTCTTCTGAGGCGAAAGGACACAGGATGGTGCTGCTTACGAATCGGAGGGAACTTTTTGACGAATACGCTCGGTGGCCAAAATTCCTTATCATGCAAGATACTTAGGTCAGCTGGAACAGTAATTTCAAAAGATGCAATCAACCTGTTCGTCTTTCCATCAGGCGTAAGCTTGGTGCACTGGAGCAACTCAGGACTAAAGTTCAGTTTGTACTTTATATGAGCGATGATGTCTTCGACTGGCGTGCTATATTCTAATCTCGAGAGAAATATTCGTCGCGGTGGAGATATAGCACGCAGGGGAGCACCAGGTTTTATCGCAGTAATGTGTGTCATCATATCGCCTTCAAGTGAGGGCCCCCGGCTGGCAGATGAAGATCCTGGGGAACCTACATTTTTTATCAACAATTCGGTATCAGCATTACCTTGAGTTACAAATCTTGTAACAGAGGTTTCAGGTGGGCATGAAGACTTAAAGTTTGTCCCAATACCAACTTACCGTTGCGGTGTTATAGAAGCTGGCTGCAGAAGTTCAGGTTGCTGCTGGTTAGATGTATATTGTAGATGTTTTGGTTGTGCTTGTTGCTGTAGTTGTCGTACATGATGTTGCTTTTGAGAACCAGGTGATAGTTGCTGGTGAGGTTTCTTTGGAAGGGCTCCCTTCCTGGCATCAACCACAGCACACACATCAGAGTTTTTGGCAGCAGAAGTTGGCGATAGTGCAGGAGGATTGTTCACTGTGCAATCCCTATCGTTGATGGAAGGAGTACATACTTTGCTGCGAATTTCTTGTAAAATTTTAGACTGCTCTTTTAATACTCTGAGCGTATCTGAGATTGTTACTCCGTGACAGTCATTACATTCAAAGGAAATATTTGAGTCGAATTTCGCCCGGATGTCATATAAGGATGCAGGGATGCCTAGGCATTTCAGGTGGAAAAACTTCGCACAATATCCATCACACTCAATAAATTTGGCTCGTTCTGATTCGCGTTCATTGCACTTTTGACTTTAATATCGTATGTTGGAGAACTTACAACCATTTATAATGAAGTAAAACAAAGAAACTCGCTGGAAAAAATTAATAAATTAAATTAATTGAGCGAGGGTATTTGTAAAATAAAAAATCACAAAAATCAACAATAATAAATTTTTTCAGGTTAAAAGTATTTATTAAATTTTTCGTGTTTCTAGGGTTAAACGTTTCTAGGATTAAGTAATTAAAATTAAAAAAATTGCCTACCACTAGGCGTATTTTGGTAATAAAAAATTTGTGAAAAATTGAAAGCACTTATCAGGGGCACGAATAATCCAGTAGTCAATGAATACACTGATCACTTTACAAAAGTTGCATTTAAGTCCACAGAGTACTAATAGATGGCGCTGACAATCGCAAATAAAGAAAACAAACGTCGAGAATTCAATTCTTGGTAAATAAATTTATGATTGGCAAGATGTTCAAACTCGCATTAGCCAAGACGCACCACCTTTAGCAGAATGACGAAATCTATAATCGGATCACTTCACCCAAGTTGACCAATTCAATACAAGAAAATACACCGCGATAATAATAATTTAGAAAAATACACAGCAAAAATAACACGACCAGGCTCGTTGACGGTTGTATACGTATGCTACAAAGGAGGTGAAGAGTATAGTTAATTGAATTTGGGTTTGGCTAGTTTCTTTGATTTTGATCTGATCTAACTTGGAATAGACTTCTATAAGGGAATGAGTATTACTTTGGGAAATTTTACCTTTGTCTGTACGCGCTGCTTAGTTTAGTAATGTGTTGGCATGTCTCACAGAAAAAGCTGAGAGGTCTAGGTTAAATAGTTTGGTATTGAACTTCGGGAAAAATAGTGGATATTGTGCTACTAAATCTTGAGAACCCTCTATTTCGTACGTGAGCAGAAGCTCATTTATTTACAAGTTACAAGGCTTAGTAAAGGTCAGGAAGATTTGTCAGAATATACGTAGGTATATCGCTGTCATCTTGCAAGTAGATGGGTGTGGTAGCTAGAAGAAAACATAACCAACTATTGGATTTGTTTAGTTTAATGAAGGGATTATATGGAGATATATTTATACAAACAGGTAGCTATCGCAGTTTTCTCTATATTGCCACTAGAGACCGTGCAAGCAGCACACCCTACTAGCAACCAGAAAACCAGCATGCGTTGATCAGTGGCCACACGAGCAGCACGACCGTCATTACGAGAAAGCTATCGTAGCTTTTTTGACATTTCCACCAGCGGGCAAATGACCAGCATGCATAATCAGCGGCCAAACGAGGAGTACAATTGGACTTTTACATAACCAGTATACCCTATGTATACTGGTATGGACTGGAAGCTCAATATTATGTGTATCCTGTATACACCATCAAGGCTCCCGGGGAGAGATTTCACTGCATGACACTTACCTGTTACTTTTTTTTCATTTCAAACTAGATCAACAAAGAGGTTAGTTTATTTTATAGAATTAATTTGATTTCATTGTTGATTCCGTTCTACGCTTAAACTTTTCTTAAGCTTTTAGTGCTTACATTGTTTGGGATTTCTTTGTACTCTTTGAACACTTATAACGATCGAAGTGCCTTTGACTTTGCTTGACATTCCTTGAGATCAGCGGGAATTATTGCGCTTCTCATATGAGCATTAGCCTGTAGAGGGAACCAAAAAGACGAAATAATAGATTAGGGTGGCCACATGGTGTGAACGCCAAAAGGCTTTTTGAAATTCACGGCTTAAGCCAACACCTCACTACTCACCATCTAAATATCTCCACAAAACACTTCAGCCCAGAGCTTCAATCATGAAGATCGCGTAATTTTCTGCACCTTTTGAAGTCTTTGGGTATGTGGGTAGCAGCACGCTCCCTACTGAAGTTGAATCACAAACTGATGTTCCAGTACTCAACCAAGCACTTACATTTGGTCGCGGAGTGAGATTTTGCTCCAATTTTCACTGAAAACTGCTGAATATATGAACACGTGAGCTTCCATTCCACAAAAGCTCTTCCTCCCTACCTCTTTTCGTTAGTACGTAAATTGTGAGAGCCAACACAAGATATTCTCTTAGGGAAGATAGACTATCAAAAGAGCGAGGAGAGCTCGTGGGCTGATTGCAGTATTCTCGTCTCTGGAACCTTCATCTGGCTGATTTACACTCACTCATGAGATAAGTTTTGCTGCTATCTTTTTCTTCTTCTTCTTCTTCTGCGCCATACTCTTCTCTGGAGCTTTCACCTAGCTGATTCATACTTACTTTGAAATAAATGCCATTGGCATCTCTTCACCCCGAATGCATACCTGCGACATGAGGTAATACTGATTCATTGCAATTTAGTAATTCTTATCATGCAAATGAACAAAAAGTGGAAGGCTGCACATACCTTTGAGTATTGATGCCATTGGCTGATGAAGGCATGAGGTGGCGCGTTTGCGCGTTCACAAAATTCCTTCCGGTAATTGAAAAAAGGATTTGCTTTTCTTGGAGAAAACTATAAATCATCGTTTCATCCAAGGTCTCACAAGATAAACGTAGCTGATTTCCACCAATTAACTTAGTTGAAGCGCTGGCAATACGTGAAAACTTTATTGGCTGCTCCAATTTGTTGAAGATTTATCACGTTATCGTTTATTTAATTTAGCCACGTATGATATTATTGATATTTTTGTTTTGAGATTTACGTGTATCATGTGCGCCATGTTTTGATGTTGTTGCTTTGAGATGATGATATGTATCGAATCAGGTTGGGTGGTTTGTCATATTGTTTTTCCTTAAAGATGACAATGTGTATCTAATGGGTTGAGTCCGCCATATTATTGATGTGTTTTGTTTTGAATTATTACATTATTCTATATCTCTTTTCATATTCTTATCATATTCATGATTATAGATTTAACATCTACTATTTTAATTGACTTTAATCAAATCTATTTTTTCTTGCTTATTATCACACAGCAGAGTCACGATATGTTGCCTTCAATATTTATTTCGGTTGCAATATTTGTTTTTTCCTATTGAATTAAAATGGTTTTTTGTAGTTTTTACATAATTTTCCATTTCAAGTTGCCTTACTTCTAAAATTTTAAATAATTGTTTACTTAGACTTATTAGACATTTCTATTCGATTTTGTTTTGCTTTCTGCTTATTTACATATTACAATTGGGTGTAGTTTATCCCTATTTAATTTATGACAATGTCATGAAATAATAAACATGTTTTTATTTACTTATTGCGATCTAAATTTTGGCTTTTCGTTTCTTTATTTTTTGACTTGGTATTTTAAGAATGTTGGAAATTTAGCACTACTTATTTCAACATTGTATCTGATATCTATTGTTTCATATTTTGCATGTTATATTCTGTAACTTTCATTCCAAAGGGTGATTCATAACAAGTGTACACATTTTTGTCGAAAAAAACATGGTTTTTGTGAAGATTGAGCTGTAATGTTTATTTATTATGATAATTATTATTATATGGAACATTACTTCGGTCATATGTGCACCTCGTGCTGCTCAAACGATGATTGTAATTTTCGATGTCATTTTCGCACATTTCCGGCGTTATTAGGCGTATGTTGGCTCGAATATTGTTTTTTAATGCTTCAATAGTCTGGAGAGCATCAGCGTAAACACGATCTTTCAGAAATCTCCAAAGGAAGAAGTCACAAGGAGTCAAATCACACGATCTCGCCGGCCAATTTATGGGTGGACCAAAAAATTCACGTAGAGCGCGAAATGTGTGCACTGGTGATTCATTATTTTTGTAAAAAGTTGTAGCAATAATAAAACGTTTGGCTGATGTGTATGATGCCATGGTTAAAATTTTAAAAAACCAAACTGTTATAATCTGTCAGTATATGGACCTGGAATTGGTGATAAATAAGAGTTAAGGCCCATTCACATGTGTACACTTGTTATGAATCAGCCTTTATATGTTTTGGCTTTTCATTTCTTCAGTTTTTGACTTTATATTCTGCCAATCGTTATCCTACCAGCTGCACCAATTGCTATCCTACTGCTTGCACCAATTATAATCCTGCCAGCTGCGCCAATTGTTAACCTACTGGCTACGCCAATATACCTTTTCCCCCAGTGTACCCCTGTCCACTTCCAGTCGTACACTGAGCTCTACTTTACTCCACATAATCAAGACCTCCTCTCACTTTTCGAAATAAAACACTCTTTGTCTCTACAGAACTTGGGTAAAACAATTTATTTGCGTACCATACAGATAGCCGAGTCCTGCTCTCTGCGCCTCCTCCGGGTCCTCTCTTTGACTTCCCTGTGGAGCTATCGTTGGATTTCATGGGCCTCAACCTTGAATCGCTTGCGCTCGCCCGCGCTAACCACCAAGCACGTGAGACAGTAAAGGTTCCCCAACTTCTGCCAGGCGAGAGCTCGCTTACCTTCCTTGTTGTGTATGGGAGGAACCTCACTAGCCGTGACTGGCTCATTCAGGGGTTTCTTCTGCCTCACTCTGCACTCGTCTAGCGTGATTGGTCGGGGCCCTGCATGGGCGTTACTGGCCAGTGCCTATTCTCGGAACGGTGGGATGGGAAATTAGCAGACAAAACAAGAAATCTGCTGGTGGTCACGATACTGGGGACTTTGCGGAGGAGGGTGTCCTGTGCGCCAAGGTAGAAATATGCTTGGTGACCTAAAAATATACAAACACCTGATTTATTCTATTTGTTACTTGCTTAAAAACCCCGTTCAATCACTATATTCAGAAACACGTGGATTAAACGGTGAATTGGCGCATGTCTTCGAGCTACGCTTAGCGACACAGTATTCAGAAACACATAGAACAAACGGTGAAATAGGTCTTGTCCTCCATTTACACACCTAGGGGCACTGTATTCAGGAATAGCAGCATTTACAACAGTAATATGTAAAGACAAAACGACCGACCAATCTTTATATTAGTAAAATCTGCTGACGCTGCGTAAACATCAATCTATAATTCGGGGGGGGGGGGTCAACAGCCCTGCTGATCTGAAACCCAATTTTTTAAGTGTAACTTTCCAGTGAATCCCCATATTCCTCAATCCATAATTTCATACACAATTTCACAATGCATTGCCTCTAATATTTTTCTTCTTAGCACTATAGCTCCTCTTGGGCCTTCACTTCCTGCAAATAACGCCTCCAACTGCTACGATCCATTGACCACGTCTTCCAATTTCGAAATCTGAGCAGCGATGAACTGTCTTCGTCAACTGAGTCAGACCAGTGTTTCCTCGGTTTCCCCACTGGCCTCCGACCTTCGGTTCTCCCAACGAATACCTTTTTGGGGATCCATTGTTCGTCCATACGATTCATGTGGCCAGCCCATTGCAGCTTCCGCAATCGTAAAATTCTTAAGAGCTTCGAGCCCTCAAAAATTTCATACAGCTAATGGTTGTGTCGAATTCGCCATTGGTCTCCGTCTATTTTCACTCCGATCATTCGCGTTCAATATATTTGTGGATGCTTGGGTTAGGGTCCATGTTTCACACCCATAGTATAACACAGGTCTTATCATAGATTTGTATACTTGGAGCTTTGTTTTCCTGTGTATGCAGCTGGTCTTCAAGATCGTCAATATTGAATAAAATATTTTATTCACGAGCTGTATTCTTTGGAGTATTTCGTCTCTTTCATTGCCCGTTTTCGTTATTTTGGCGCCGAAATACACTAATTCGTTAGCGAAGTTATCGATATTTTATTCGTCAAGTGTGATGTTTTGTGAACTTGAGGTATTTTTCCTTGACTGTGTCACGAGCTATGTTTTATTTTCATTGATTTGAAGCCCTACTAGTTTTGCTTCGCTGTCGAGTTTTAGGAACAGTTCTTTTGCAGTTGTTAACGATCGTGACAAAATATTTATATCATCCGCATAGGCTACTACTTGGCTCGACTTGAATTTTAATGTACCTCGTGTATCGACAGGTAGCTTCCTTACGACGTACTCTAGAACCTCTATTATTAACGAAATGCAAAATTCACGTCAAATTTGCATCTTCATTACTTTCTTCATATCAGCATTTCCATTAATTATTCCACTCGGTGATCTCTTCATCTAATTTTATAGAACTTGATCGGGTGATTCCCAAAGCTGATTCACATAATTTGGTTCGTGTTATTTATTTTTTGCTTTCCCTGACTAGATCCCTGCTTGTTTTCATTTATCCAGGTAATATATTGCAATGCAAACTTGTTGTTCCATGTTTTTCAGCCATATGGCGCTACACAGAAGTTTTCTGTTACATGTTGTTTTTAGTTTTTATTTGTCCATGTGTTGTGAGCACGCAAACGCGCTGCCTGACGCCTTCACCAACCAATGGCATCAATACTGAGTGGTATGAGTGGAATGATCAAATTGCAATCAAGCCGTGTTACTTATATAGCAGGTATGCGGTGGAGGTGAAAAGACCGCAGCAGCATGTATCTCCCAATCAAGTACGAATCACGTAGCAAAAAGAAGAAGAAGAAGGTAAAGACAGTAACAAAACGTCTCTCGTAAGCAAGTGTAAATTGGCCAGGTAAAAGCTCTAGAGGGTAAAATTTTGCAGTAAGAAGAAGAGGAAAAAGGAAAAGACATTAGCTCGCAAGCGAGCTAGCGAAAGCTCCAGAAAGGAGAATGCTGGAACCAGCTCAAAAGCTCTCCTCACTCTACCGTGAGTCTGTTTCCCCTAGGAGAATATCATTTGTTTGCTCCCTCAGTTTACGTGCAAACAAGATGAGACCGGGAGGAACAGCTTCTGTGGAATGAGAGCTCACGTGTACGCATATTCCGCTAATTTCGGGGAAATTTGGAACAAAAGCTCGCTCCACGGCTGAACATAAAAACTTGTTTGAGTACTGGCTGATCAGTTTGTGGTTCAAGTCTGCTAGGGAGCACACTGCTACCCAATCATTAACCATCTTTTCAACGTGTGAGTAACTACGTAACATCCGCAATTTAAATTTCAGCTTCTCTCAGACTAGGGAGTTGTGAAAAAGAAAATTTGAATTATAAGGGATGAGGTATTGGCTTGAGCCGTAACCCTCAACCAGCCTTTTGGTGTTCACGCCGTGTGGCTACCCCGCACTAAAGACTTTCACTTTTCAGGCTAACGCACGGGAAGCGCAATAAATTCCGCTGACCCCAATGAAGAGCAAGTTTGAATCAAAGTCAGAAGCGATTCATTCAATATTCATTGAGGTTTATTGAGCGACACCATGATAACCTATGAAATGCAGTTAATTGTTTGCAATGTAAATTTTTAAGAAAATAGTCCACGTGGTGTGGTGGTTAGAGCACTCATCCCGTAATGCAAATGTCCTTGGTTTGACTCTCATTGGCGGCAACTATGATACGTGCTGGTAAAAAAAATATCAGAACGTATCGCAGCTGGGTGGACGGACGGCCAAAGCATTATACTGACCATATCATTTTTTGGAGTGCTGACACATTCGGTCGGTCTAAGCAAAGAGCCAAAAGGGACTGCAGTGCTACGACAATAATAAAGCGTCGAGTAGTGAGATATCAAGCTCCCAGTTCATGCCAGTATACAAAGAGTATACTGGTTCTGTAACAAAAATTGCGAAGCCGGTAGGATATCAGTTTTGCAAAGTACACAGTGTTGTGCATTGTGTAGCAAATTTAAATGGACCGAAAATTTCTTGTCCCAGCTGATACCGGAAACTACTCAACTATTGTTGCTTATACTGTCCATAAAACTAGATCAATCTTTTTTAAAAAAAAGAAAAAATCAAATAATCATTTAAATCATTTAAATACCAAAAATACAGTATCAATATCCAAACATAAAATAAGATTAAAAATCAAAATAACCATATTGAACATTTAATTAATCAAAATATCATATTAACATCCAATAATATATGCAGAGGGACCTTCAATTAATATTCTTTATGTATTCAATCCTTCATTTATATATCTAAAATCTAATCTTACTCATCTGAAGATCATTCAAATCAACTCCTATCTATTTCAAACACAACGTCTGATTTATAAAAAATATAAGTTTTTCATTAACGAATATGCAAAATACCAAACATTACAAGTAAACACAAATAAGCAAAACAAAAACATAAATAAAAAGCTAGCAAACGCGTGTCTATTGTTATGGTCATATAATACTATTTATCAGTCAAACAACTTGAACAATAATAATAACAATAACTCGTACCCACATGAATAATAAGGTCTTATCATTCGATTGAATGAGCAGTTGAATAATTTTCCAAGGTCCAATGCAATTAAAAGAGCAAACAAAAATATACATGTAACTATATAATTTAATGAATAGACATCTGGATACAAGCTTTGAAATACAATTATATTAAAGAACAAAGAAATAAATAAACTGCGCTTATCAAATAAAAATCATAATTTACATGAGAACGGCAATTTTTCAACGCATATAAACATGAAACTAAGATCGTTTCAAGTTACGCTGAAGCAATTTAAGTATATGAAACAATAAAATTAAAGTCATTAGAACCCAATACAACGCAGGCAAACTTAATGCAAACAAATTTACCCCAAAACCAATTACCTTTTTCAAATTCATCTACAATTCATTCTCAAATCATAAAATTTGCATCCTGTACTAAATGTCCTCTTTTATAATGTTAGCAATGATGAAAAATAAATAGTGGCAGTCATGTCAGTGAATCAAAGCAAGATTCAAAGCCAAAACGATCAGCAGGCAAGCTACACTTATGTCTAAGTTACATGATCACTGAAACAAAAACCAGTAGATTGAACAACAGCCTCTAAGCCGTTGACGCGGACACGCTATTTTCTAGTTATAAGTCAATACACAAACCAATTATAGCCTCTGAGCTACCTGACTTCAACTGTCAACAGACACGCTACACGCTGTTGATCCAAAGTAATTCGCAGACGCGCCACCAAACAAGTACATTATAAACAAGTCACTACGTTTCCCCACTCAATAAATGCATTCTAATTGCTAACTACCAAGAAGAGAAATAAGATGGAACACATATAAGGTCTTAAATGATACCCGAAACTTTATGTTCCTAAGCCCAACATATAGTGATAGTGCCGCTTCGACCATCTTTTACACTGCTCTTTCTCGCAAGATATTTTCAACGCAGTATTTCTGCTTAACATTTCACTGAAATCAATGAAAGTGTATACCAAAACTTCCAAGCTTAAGATCAATCCTTCTCATTTCAATTAGTGAAAACAAAACAATTTCATCTGTCAGAAATCATTCAAGATTTCTTTATTTTATAAAGAAATACATAATAATAGTAGACTTTGACTTTTCAACTACCCCAGTTACTTAAACATAATTAAGAACACATTTTAAATAACCCTTCCATTTCAACACTATAGATGGATAAACAAGTATACTCGTATAAGAGGCAATTTAATTCAATTAAGCGAAAATTAAATGCATTTACCTCACTCTTCCCTCTACACAGGCCCGCAGCACAAATGGACTGAAAATCCTGCCCATTACGAAATATTGAACCGACTTAATTCGAAACAAATGCTCTTGAAGGCAATTACCAGCCAACCACAAACTAGTACAAACCATATTCATCATATACTTCCTGAAAATTAGCGCATGTGAAAGCTGTATCACTTCATTCAATTTGCTCATTCGTCATTGCAAAAGTCAAGCTATTCTCCTGATAACCGTATCTTCAAAGCTCATTAAGCAACATACGAAAACGATCATATAAACCGTCAACGTATGTTTCCCACTAACAACATTAACCATATACAATATACGAGTGTTAAGAGAAAAGTTTATATCCAACACTCATTATCTCACACTCTATTAAGCCAAGATAGCTTATACTAAAGCCTAAGGAATACAACAACAATGACTCGTAGACTACATTAATAAAAAGCTATTTTATCGGCAAAGCTTCTGCCAAAAGCTAATTAATTCCTGAAGGTAAACGATTGTGTCAAACATTCATTCCCCATTTATATATCAATTCGTTCCCAATACGGAACCTCTCAAGCTTCAGCAATATTTACCAATGAAATTTCCCTAATAACCTATTAGTACAGTAATTTCAGCGAATGTAACCAAAAACTTACACAAAAAGCTTTTCTTTATAGCATCAAAGAAGTTAACTTAATAGAGCATTAATAAACAACGAATGGTATAAATAAAAGATTTTTTTTTTTAGAACAAGAAACAGGACGATTAAAATATTTTGACGCCATTCAAATCAAATCTTCGCTATCGCTGACTGATTATAATTACATTCATGTAATTAGTAATTGCAAGATTTGAAAAAGAAAATACGCAAAGGAACACGATATAATACTATTTAAAAGAAATGAAGGAAAGGTAGAAGACTTGTATACTTAATGGTAGCATCAAACTTGATGCAAAGTAAAAAATATTAAAAAATATATTATCATGACCATTAAGAAAATTCAATTATGTATAAGTAAATAGGGAAATTTCTGATGCAATTAGTAACAAAACGTCATCAATAAATATTACATATAAATAAGAGGTGCATAGAAAGAGCAGAGAAAGATTTTTTTAAAGTAAACTATGATATAAGCTGCAGCACTTGGAAATACAAAAATCTTAAATTAATTAAAGAGGATTCTAAGAATATGGTAAACATTTTAACAATGAAAACCTTATCCAAACGTGGATAAGAGGGCAAATTGTAACTAATTCCAACGAAAGAAGGAACGATTATAATAATGGAATGAATCATACAAAAAAATACAGCTAAGTAACGGCAAACAGTAATACTATTATTGACTACAATTATTAAGTACTTCCAACAGAGCAAACCAAGGACATATAGAATAAAAAGTTACAGAATAAAAAATGCAAAATATGTAACAATAGATATCAAATATAATTTTGAGATAAGTAATGTTCAATTTCCAAGAGATTCAAAATATCAAGTCAAAAACTAATGAAATGAAAACTCAAAATTTAGATCGCAGTAAGTAAATAAAAATATGTTTGTTAGCTCATGATGTTGTTATGAATTAAATAGCCATAAACTGCAGCCAATTTAAATCTGTAAATAAGCAACAAAATCGAACAGAAATGCCTAATACGTCTAAGTAAACAATTATTTAAATGATGTAAAAAATACAACAATCCATTTTGATTCAATAGGAAAAACCAAGTATTGCAAACTGACATAAATTTTGAAGGAAGTATATCATCACAAGGAAAAATAGATTCGATGAAAATCAATTAAAGAAGTAGATGTTAAATCAATGGTCATGTTAATGCCAAGTAACAATAGCTAATGGAGAATATGAAAAGAGATGTAAAATAATGTAATAATTCAAAACAAAAAACATCAATAATAACACTGATTCAACCCATTGGATACACATCAAAACAAAAATAATATGGCTAACGGCATAACCTCAATGGACATACATCACCATCTCAAAGCAAAAGTCTCAAGGACATGGCGCACATAATCTCATAGTAAAAAAAACATCAATAATAACGCTCACTCAACCCATTAGATACGCATTGCCATCTCTAATCAAAAACAAAATTAATATGGTGAAACGCACAACCTCATTGGATATACATCACCATCTCAAAGCGAAAACATCAAGGACATGGCGAACATAGTGCACGTAATCTCAAAACAAAAAACAACGTGTTTAAGTATATTGGTGCCAGTCTCCTAAGTGAAAGAACCACTTATTCTTCGCCCGGGCCATGATTGGCTATCAACATGATAGCACATTTTCTTGGCCCGATGGAGACCAGCGTTTCGAGCATAGGGCTAGTGCCAGCAATACTGCAGTTTCGTTGTGGATGACGGACACTCCTCAGGAGCTACCACACGCCATCATCTCCAGGGCAGCTCGACCACATGGTTCCAAGGTGGATATTGGACCCTTTATATGCATGTGGGAACGCGCCCAACATGCAACTTATATAGAGCTGTAAGCTTCCACATCAGACTGTGGTTATCAACTCAAACGTGCTTAAGTATAATTGTGCCAGTCTTCTAAGTGAAAGAACATCAAGAATAACGATCACTCAACTCTTTACATACACATTGTCATCTCTAATCAAAAACAAAAATAATAAGCGAACCGCACATCCTTATTGGATATACATCACCATATCAGAGCGAAAACATCAAGGACATGGCGCACATAATGCGTGTAATCTCAAAAAAAAACATCAATAATAACGCCCACTCAACCCATCGAATACACATTGTCATCCTTAATCAAAAATAAAAAGAATATGGAGAGCCGCACAACTTAGAGATGGGTAAAACCGCATCGGTTTAACCAAAAACCGGTTTTTTGGTTGAAAAAACTGTTTTTTTCGCAGGTTTGTAGCTTCCGGTTGAAACCGGTTTTTTCTTGCAAATTCCGAATACAAATGAATACACAAACAAGTTGAGTAAGCAGGAGAGTGCTCCTACTAGAAGTTATTTTTAAACATCCTAGGGTTAGAAACAAGTTTTCTTATAGCGTGAATCGATAACTTGAATTATTCATCCAATACTTGGATATGAAATCGTTCAAATTTATGCAAAAGATGCACAATTTCTTTCATAAGCACAGTGCAGCCACCATTTTGATCTAGTGTAAATGATTTTTCGAAATACTCAGCCGATTGAACATATTCAAGTTAAACACTTTTGCTTTAATTTGCATGAAAATTGAAAGAAAATAAAAGTGCTTAGGTCAATTTGAAATGTGTATCAATCGTAAACACGTGTTCTTGTTGTTGTAATTCCATACAATTGAAATGGTTATAACTCACTTGATTATGATTCGATCTCGATTAAATTTTGTGGGCGTAAATATTTAGTCTATATATTTGCAAAATTTCAAGAAGTTTAAAGGTTCCGTTTTGGTTTTATGGGCGAAAATGTAAACGCTACAAATCATTCTATTATTAACAGTTGAGTGAATTTCAATTTCTCATGTATTTTTTGCCCTTGTACTCATTAAGGCCCACATTTGTGATAATTTTCAGATTTTTCGACTCAAATGTGTTGAGTCGTGAGGGGGATTGACACAAATTTTTGATACATTTCGCCTTCCCTTGGACCCCCTAATAAATAAAATGATTTTTTTATTTAAGATCCTACAAGCTCTAATCAAGACCTTTCCTTTGATACCCCGCTCGACTTCGTTTTATTAACAACGTTTAAGGTCTAATACGTTATTAGGGGGACCCTCCTTCAAAATTTTTAAATTTTTGGTAAGACCTTAACTTTTGAGAAACCATAATTTTTGACCTTTTCACAAAGTTTTAGCATTCTAGTTTCTACGGGTTCTGCGAAAACTAGCTGTGACGCACGGACAGATGGACAGACAGAAAGAAGGACGGACGGACAGACGGACAGACAGGTCGCAAAACTAGTAGGTCTTTGTATAAATTTTTTTACAAGGACCTAAAAACCGCAAAAGTTTCTTCGCCACCCCCACCTAGGCATCATTAATGACTGTACTCACCAGAGCAAAGCAAATTTCTATGTTTAATTTGTTTTTGGTATTAGTATTTTGCTTCGTTTCAACGTGGAGGACTTCACCCGAAGTGCGAAGTGAAGCTAGCAGACGATACACAATAAATGGAAAATGTTTGGGGCCTAGACTGAAGGAACTTTCATCCTTATACTGTAAATGAATGAGTTAGCTTAACAGTAAGCTGTTGGCTCAGATTTCAGTACGTTAGTCTCTTATTTTTAACACAAAGATGAAATATCCTTCAGTCCATTTTGATTTAAATAATTTGGTGAGTAAAAATCGAAAAATAACTTATAAATTAAGTCAATTATTGGGCATAAAAATATACATTCAATTATGATTCGAGTTTTTCGTAATTAAAAAACTTGCTAAGAAAAAAACAAAAAACTGCTTCTTCCAAAAACTAGTTTTCTTGGCTTTAAGACACCATTCGGTTAAATCCAAGATGAAAGAACCGGAAAACTGAAGAGCCAGTTTTTTTCACCAAAACCCGCCATCCTTAACCCAACCTCATTGAATACACATCACCATCTCAAAACGAAAACACCAAAAATATGGCGCACGTAAATCTGAAAACAAAAACATCAATAATATGGCTCACTTAACATATAAGATAAACCTTGTTGTCTCTAAGCAAAACAAAAAAACATGACACGACACACATGACCATTTCAAGCGAACACAAGACACCGATCATATGGCGCATGGCCTGGTACGCGGCTAAATGAAATAAACAATAACGTGACAATCCTACACCGAGTCAAAGCAGCCAATAACATTTGCACGTATTGCCAGCGCATCAACTAAGTCAAATAGTGTTAACCTGATACATTTGTCTGATGAAACGATGATTTACTGTTCTCTTCAAGAAAAGTAAATCCTTTTTTCAATTGCCGGAAGAAATTTTGTAAACGCACATACGCGCCGTCTCATACCTTCACCAGCCAATGGCATCAATACTTAAAAGTATGAGGAGCCTTCCGCTTTTCGTTCATTTGCATGATAAGAATTATCAAATTGCGATCAAGCCATGTTATGGTATGCGGGGGGGTGGTGAGACGGCAGCGGCATGTAACTCATAATCAGGTATGAGTCAGCCAGCAGAAAAAAGAAGAAGGAAAAGACAGTAGCAAAACGTACCTCGTGAAAGAAAAAGGAAAAGACAGCGAAAGCTTCAGAGACAAGAATGCCGGAACTAGCTCAAAAGTTTTCATCGCGAATCTGTTTCCCAAACGAAATTATCGTTTGTTGGTACAAATGAGATGAGAGCCCACGTATTTGCATATTCCGTGGATTTCGGTTAAAATCGGAGCAAAAGCTCGCTTTGTGACCAAATATAAACACTTGTACTGGCTGATCAGTTTGTGGTTCGAGTTTGGAAGGGAGCGTGCTGCTACCCCATCATTAACCATCCTTTTAAAGTGCGAGTAATTATGCAACATCCGCGATTTAAGTTCCAGCTTCTCTCAGACTGGGGTGTTGTGATAAAGAAAATTTGAATTGCAAGGGATGCCGTGTGGCTACCTTAGACTAAAAATTTTCCCCATTTGCAGCCCAATGCACGGGAAGCGCAGCAAGTTTCGCTGACGCCAATGAACAGCGAGTCTAATTCGAAGTCAGGAGCGATTCATTCGATATTGATTGAGGTTCATTGAGCGACATCATAATAACCTATGAAATGTAGTTAACTATTTGTAGTGTAAATTTTTAAGAATATTAACAACGAAATAAAATGTATTCTTTAAATAAACTCATGTTTTTGTTGACCTAGTATGAAATGGAAAATAATAGTAGGTAAAAGTCAAATGGTGAGATCTCTCTCCCTGGGAGCTTTTTTGATGCATTTAAGATATACATCAGATTAAGCTCACAGTTCATGGAAGTATATAGGGTATCTGTTTATGTAACACATGCAATATTTGTAAGTTTTTCTGCTACGTTTTGTTTTGTTTTTCATTAGTCCATGTGGTACTTGTAATACAAGTACCACATGTTTTATTTCTGTTTTTGAATGTGAGGTTGCTGGTGGACGCTTTGTTTGCATAATGTTTACATTTAATGCATAATTTGTTTCTTTTTTTATATGATTGTGCTTGTGGAAGCTTTTCTTTGACAGCAAGCTATCGTGGTGTTCTCTACATTGCTACCAGCTGCTGAAGAACCAGCACGCATCATCAGTGGTCAGATGGCCAGTACAACCTGGCTAGTTTCCAGTGATCTGAGTAAGCTAACGCAAACATCAATGCATTGCATCGATTAGCGTCAACGGCTAACTAGCATGCATCAACAGCGGCCAGATGGCCAGCTCGTACCAACTGTGGCCACACGACTATCAACCACAACCAGCAGCCTGTGATGTCAACAGACTACCGTTTAACTCTTGAAAAGGCAATCACTGCATCACCCGAAGCGGGCCCAATCGCAATCTCGATCGAGTTTTACCTTGCGTGATTAGTCAGGTCACTCTGTTTCCACCTAATAAATACCGCATATATACTTGCGCTTCGTCACTGAAGTCACTGCGAGCGAGCAAACACTGCCCATATACCCGCGCTTCCCCAAACAAATTAGGCAAGCAAGCACATACGCCCATTGTTATCGAAGCAATGCCCTTGACACGAGCTATCGCATCGTGGACGACAAGTATTATGTGTGCTTCCTAAAGAGTAAAACTGAAGGGAAAGCTAAAAGTTCAGGTGAAAACGCTCTCCCACTTAATGTCCCGAGTTTCACTAATTCATCCCAAAAGATCGTGGGAAAGCCGAAAGCTTAAACGAAATGCGCTCCTTCGCTCAATTTCTCCAGGTTCGCATATTCATCTACTGATCCGCACCATCCAAGCAAGCGAGACGGAGCAGGGAAGAAAAGCTTTCGTGGAACGAGAGCACACATGTTCGGCTACTCGGCACTTTTCAAGAGAATTGAGGCTGAAAGCTCACCAAAGAACGATATTTAAAGTTCTTGGGCAAGCTATTGCCAGCAGTCTGTGTTCGAGGCCAAAAGAGAGCGTGCTGCTACCCATTTATTAATTTCAACTTTCTATAGTGTGATGCTACTCACGGCTATCATTGGAAGAGGAGGCAAGACACAGTAAGAGCCCGGGAATTCACGTCTGCAATATTGAAGCAGACCAAATTGCTAGTGCAGCTATTCAAGCGAGCCTCTGATCTGGTGACCAACTACAGAGACATCTTCTCAATAAGCCCAGATGACCACGGTGGAACGATTATGGTAACCCACGTCATAGATACACAGGGAGTCAAGCCGATTCGACAAGCACCGAGACGTCTTCCTATAGTCAAACAAGGAGAAGTGGGTGCACTGATCTTGGACATGGAAAAACGAGGCGTCATCAAACCTTCTGTCAGTCCATGGGCTGCGCCTGTAGTTCTAGTAAAGAAAAAGGATTGTAGCACTTGTTTTTGTATCGACTTTAGGCAGCGTAACGACGTCACTAAGAAATATAGCTACCTACTTCCACGTATCGACGACATCATGGACACTTTAGCTAACGCAAAATGGTTTTCTACACTCGATCTCAAGAGTGGCTTCTGGCAAGTAGAAACCGACAAGCAGGACCGGGAGAAGACCGCGTTTTCAGTTAGGACCGGATTGTGGTAATTTGTGATGATGCTATTTGGGCTTTGCAACGCTCCAGCCGCCTTCAAACGCTTGATGGAATACGCGATACGAGGCCTAACCTGGAAAACCGGAGTAGGTAGAGAATGCGGGTTCTAATCCACTTTTTCCATACAAACTTCGAATGTTGCCGCGGGCGTATGTCTTGGATGTAATTTGTTCCGTTTCATTTCGTTTCCATTGAGGTTTGCATAAGTGAGTGCCTGGGCTAAGCAGGTGTGAGTCTGGGATAGGTGTGGGTCTCTTGGGTGGTTACGAGGGGAGGGTGTCTATCTAGGGTATGGGTGTATGTATCAGATAAGTGTAGATACGGGCCTTCGGTATGTAGGTGTATGTGCTGAATTAGCATAGGTATATGACTGGGATAAGTTGGTGCGAGTTTAAGATAAGTAAGAGATCAGTGTCCTGGTTAAGTAGGTAAGCATACCGGGTTTTATTAGCCTCTAGCGGTTAGTAGAACTAGTCTTGATGGTTGTGTTCTAGAATGAACGTATATCTTTAGATTACATCCTTAGCCTTAGAAGCCTCTAATGGTAAATAGTGAAACTAGAAAATTGATTTATGTCTAAGATAGTCCCATATTTTCAATTAATACTTGTAGATTAAAGACCTAGATTTCTCAGCGTACGTTCATGTAGGGGGTTAATATATATGTTTAAAATTAATACTTATTTTTTTTCGATAGTGGGAGGATTTCTCATGTATTCGTTGCTTCTACTCTTGTCTTAGTTATACTTTCAGGTATTGTTAGAATCTTTAGAGCATACATATAAAATTTATTCATCCATTCATTGAATAATTTGAATTTTTCTCATTACAAAGAGAATACGGATATCAATTCCTAAATATTCCCATGATAATTTTTTATCAATTTACCAAGTCCATTTACGGATATCAATTCCTAAATATTCCCATGATAATTTTTTATCAATTTACCAAGTCCATTTATAAAACGAGGTCAAGATATTTGAACCCTTAAATCATTTACATGGCTGTCTATATTCAACAGACGATCCTCTATAATCTCAAGTACCTTCCGCAGCATTTTTTCTTGTCGCATGCACTTGCATGCATCCATATGTGACACATATTTTTGAGGATGTTTTTTTACACGTGATATGGAGTGAGTTAATCTTTTCCATGTTAGGAAAAGGCTATTAGTATTTGTTGTGAAATTTCAATAGGTGATAATTGGACATTGCTTCTAGTGATCTTATTAATGAGAATAGAAGCTAGTTAAGTGAGATAAATGCATTATGATTATGGGAGTATGATTTATGAGGTGTCGCTTGTGGTGATCCCTATGATGAGAACGGTGGGTAGTGTATGCATGCTAGTTGATATTTGTGGAAATTTGAGTTTGAGAATCTCGGATGTTAGAAACGATGTATGAATGGAATGTGTTAAGAAATAAGAACATTATGGGTGATAATTTATGGAGCACTTTGGTTTTTTGTAGCTGTTGATTCTTTAGAAGTATAGAAAATTGCATAGGGTATATGATCTGGAGTGCATGATAATTTTTTTTGTGAGAATTTATGATGTTTCGTCTACAGCGTCCTTTATGGCTAGGAACGCTAGCTCATCAGTTAAGATATTTGGAGTGACCTTTTTTTTATTTTGTATAGAGAATAGAAATAGGTTTAATAATTGTATGAAAAGGCTTGAAGATAAAAAAACTTTTAGAAAAATAAAGAAAACCGGCTTCGGAATTCCCTAAAAAGGATGAAATAAATTTTTTGAAAGCGGTGCTATATTATTTCTTCCCCTATTTTTTTGTGATGGTGTAGATGTTAGAAGTATTTATGTTGAAATGATGAAATTTATTTGGCACCGCTTCCAAAAAATTTATTTAATCCTTTTTTGGGCATTCCGAAGTCGGTTTTCTTTTTTTTCTAAAAGTTTTTTATTTCACCGTTTTTAGTGGCAACTTTTTTCATTTCAAACCATTCAAAACTCAGTTTCTTGAATACAAAATCCACTACGGCTAAAATCTGCAGCGTTCATAGGAATCCAATTTAACTCTGGTACATTGAATCCATGATCTCATCAATATCTACCTTGATTTTAGATTTCATAATAATCCAATATGAATTGTAGCTTTGGGAAATTTTCGAATTTTGAACTTTGCCTAGCCGCCATTTTTATATTCTGACCTGACCCTAAAGGGCTTTTTTATCGTTCAACTTTTTTCGACCTTTCGAGTTCGACTTTGGATTTTTTATCGTGAGCTTTATCACACAATTGAATAAATCTTTGTACTAGTTCTGGTACAAACTGGAGCTATACTTTGGCCAGAACAGAAATATTGCTGAAAATTTGGCGAAAATCGAAGTAAAAGCACACACCTACACACACATAGCCATACATACACACACACATATATATATATATATATATATATATATATATATATATATATATATATATAAATATATATATATATATATAAATATATATATATTGTCGCATGTTATTGGTTCGCGGCCTATAATTTTAACGTTCCGGGAAAGTGAAAACGCAATTTCTTTTAAATTACTTCACTATTACGAAACACACTTTTCTACTACTCGAAGAATATCGCTTCCCACACACAATCGCAGTTCTTCTCGTGGTCGAATGAATCATCCCCCCATTCATTCAGCTCGCCTTTATATAGGGTCTCTACCTATTCACCCATTTCTCGCACATTGGCGAATGTTCTACCGAGAGGTACCTGGTAGGTTCGAGCAAATTAATGAATGGAGTGACGTCACTTGCAGATGTTGATTATGCTTGTTGGGTTCTCGTGGGTTCGAGTAAATTCATTTGTTGACGTTCTTAATGCTGATGAAAACAATTGCGACAGTAGCTCGCAGAATTATTTGTACATGTAATTATTTGTACATGTAACAATATATATATATATATATATATATATATATATATATATATATATATATATATATATATATATATATATATATATATATATATATATATATATATATATATATATATATATATATATATATATATATATATATATATATATATATATATATATATATGTATATCATAGAGGTATACACTGGAGACGGCGAGCTTTCATTTCCCATATAAAATATTGAAGTCTCTTAATACATACTCAATACGAACAAACATTTCATGTACGTATACTCCAATTTTCGAAAGCTTTTGGACTTTCACGAATTAGCTTACGTACGATTGTCCATATGCTATCATTGTTCGAAATTAATTTTGAAATAGCTAAAAAAGTTCATTATTTTTAGTTTTCTCTCTAATGATCATACAGCGTTTATAATTGTAAACAATGCCTCCAAATATTGTTGATCAAACTTCTTTCTTTTCCATAAATTGTATTTATAAACTACGAAGTGCACCACACTTAAATCGTTTTCGATCGAAATCAACAATTGTGACACCCCTGATTCCGGAAATAATGTTTCAGCAAATGGAAACAAGTCAGCTGACAATCCTTACGAAAATTCCATCGAAGATCGTAATTTTTTAAAATTTTCAATGAAAACGCTTGTTTCGGGTGGATTGTATAAGTGATTTCGAAAATAAAGTGTTCAATGTGTAAACGTGACTAAAAATGTGAAAGCGTGATCGAGAATTTTTCATTATTTAGGTAAGTAAAGTGCAGTCAAGGAAACAATTATGTGTCCGGGTATAATTTACGTGATGTTTTCTGCGTCCGTCCAGGTTTTTGGTGCGTTTCGTGAATGAAAACATAATTTCGAATGTTGTGTGAATCCTTCCTGCTATAAACGGTATATGGGAGACGCGAATTTAAAGATTTTCTCGGTTAAAACAGATTTGATGCCGGTCATAGCATTCCGATAACATGCAACTGAAACTCGCTTGCATTGTAAGTATTTACGCGCTTTTTTTCTGATTTTTATTCCTCCGGATTTAAATGAGCCTAATTTATCCTTAAAGCTTCGTGTTGAAGTAATTGATTGTGTTTTTAAGTAAAAGTTCGTAATTATCAAAGTGTAAATTGCGTGTGAAATAGATGTTCCGCGCAAATGTTGAAGTTTTGTCGGCTCCGTCCATATTAGAGTTAAGATTCAATTGTTGAAAATAATTCGTTTTGTTGTTGCGAAGGTGCTTGTAAAAGTTTCATGTATCGGAGCAAACGTTTTAATTGAAAAACTTTGTAGGTTTTCTAAAATACGAGATCTCGTATCAGTGCAGTGCACCTACAATATGGGAGCTGTTTTATTAATTTCGAAAACTGGTCGGTTGAATTTAAAAATGTTTTTCTAAGTTTCTGAAGTCGTGGTGATAGGACTGAAATTGTTGTTGAAAATCGAGCCAGCTAATGCAGAAATGCATGCATGGCGGTTTAATTTGAAATCATTTGTTTACTTACCAGAAAACGAAAAAACCCGACTTCAAAGTGCCCGATAAAGGATGTAATGAATTTTATGGAGGTGATATTAAATCATCATGTAATATCACTAAAATAGCACCGCTTTTAAAATTTTTTATTCAACTTTCTTACTTTGGAGTCGGTTTTTTTTTTATTTTAAGGTGAATTTCTCAAGAGAAATGTACGTATTGCGTAGAGTACTTTATTTATATTTATGTATATATATATATATATATATATATATATATATATATATATATATATATATATATATATATATATATATATAAATATATATATATATATATATATATATATATATATATATATATATATATATATATATATATATATATATATATATATATATATATATATTATATAATTCTGCGAGCTACTGTCAAAAATATTTTCACAACAATGAAGAACATCAACAAAACGAATTTACTCGAAACCACGAGAACCCAACAAGCATGAACAACATCTGAAAGTGAGTCACTGCTCCGTTCATTCACTGCTGGAATGTTCCCGCTAATTCAACAATGTACGAAAACTGAATTGAATGATTAGAGACCCTATATAAAGGCGAGCTGAATGAATGGGGGAATCATTCATTCAACCGCGATAAGAACTGCGATAGTGTGTGGGAAGCGATATTGTCGAGTAATAGAAAAGTGATTTTCGTAATAGTGAAGTGATTTAGAAGACAATTTCGATAAGAAATTTATGGACCAGTGTTAGATTTTTAATAGTGAAAATTAAAATTAGTGAAAGTGTTAAATTGTTTATTGTGCATTTTTGTAAATAAATAAACTCTTTTTACTTAAATTAAAAGACATTGCGTTTTCACTTTCCCGGAACATTAAAATTATTGGCCGCGAACCAAGAACACGCGACAGAGGTGTCAAGAAGTATGAAGGAAAATTTTGGAAGTGAAAACGATTAAACATTTTTGAAGTGCACCATAGTGAGAATAAACGTGGAAACTGGTGGAAAAATTGCCGAAACAATAAAAATTCCAGGAAACTTACATCTAAAAATCAATCAATTGAGCATATCGGAGCGCAAAGAGGAGTTGCAACAGCGAAATCTGGCCACGCAAGGTACAAAGGCCATACTGATTGCACGCTTGCGTGACGCGATTGAATCGAAAGGTGCGTATCTGGATTCAGGTGAGCCTACAGATGCAGAAAAAGGCGCAGAAGGTAGTGAAGCCGAAACACCAAAACCAAAGGAACCAAAGAATGCGCTAATGCAAATGTTGATGCTGATGCAGCAAGAGCAGCGACAACAGTCATCCAATTTAACTACGAAGCTAGATGAATAATCAGCGAAGTTAAATGAACAATCAACGAAGCTAAATGAACAATCAGCAAAAATGGACCAACAAGCGATCGAAATCAAGGCGGATTTGCAAAAACAGTCAACCGAAATAAAAGCGAAGCTCAGTAGTCTTAACAGCCAAATTAAATGCGTCGAGGAAAAGCTATACTAGGTCGAGGAGATAATCAACCTTGAGATCAGCCAGGTCGAGGAGAGAATCAACCGTGGGATGGAAAAAGTGAAAAAGGACTTGGAAGCAGCGAAGGCAGTAGCGACCGCCTCACCAGCTCCACTTATAACCGCAGCGCAAAGCTCATCTAGAAATGTGCAAGCACCAATATTCGACGGGCAAACGGTCTGGACTATTTACAAAACCCAGTTTGAAGCAGTCGCTCGCATAAATCACTGGAATGAGCAGGAACGAGCAACTGCATTGATTCTTGCTCAAAGAGGCCCAGCTGCCGAGCTGTTGCAGACGATCCCCGTTGAATTGCACTCAAACCCGAATGCTATAATGAATGCGCTCGACATGCGTTATGGAGACGATCATCTAAAGCAGATTTATCGGTCACAGCTGAGGCATCGGGTGCAGAAGTCTGGTGAAACCCTACAGCAGCTAGCCCAAGACATTGAGCGACTAGCACTTTTGGCTTACCCAGCCTACGACCCAGAACATCGAGATGATGCAGCGACGGAAGCATTCATCAGCGCACTAAAGGACCCGGAATTGCAACAAGCCGTGAATTTAGCCCAAAAGCAAACGGTTAAGAATGCATTGGCTTACAGTCTGAACTTTGAGGCAGTGAAAAATGCGACTCGTACCGCTGCCCGGGTCCATGAGATAGTGGCAAATGAGTGCAGGTGTGAGCGCGTGGAAATCGAGCGAGAGCGGCATGTAAATGGTGCGCCTAGATGCTGGAATTGCGGAGAGAAGGGGCACCTGCAAAGAGACTGCAAGAAGTGAAGAAAACCGAGCTATTGTCCAGGGTGTGCAGCTAGGAGGAGATCCAGACCGAGTCAGGAGCCCAGAATGGAAACTCTTCAAACAGAGGGGTCGGGAAACATGTAAGAGCCAACTTTGTGGGTCAGAGGTTGGCTAGGAGGATCGACGTCCCCAGCACCACCATCATCGTGTCAAGACTACATTGTGGAGAAGCGGACTTATGCCTTCCGGTTCAAGTTGACGGAGAACACTGCACCATAACAATCGACACTGGTGCAACCCGATCGATTATCCGATCAGACCTAGTTAGACAGCAACAACTACACAAGGGCAGAATTTTCTCACTACGGACAGCTACGGGAGAAACTGCACCTGTCCATGGAGAGGTCAACCTCCAGATACAGTTGGGAGACCTTGTGTTCCGACATAATTTTCTGGTCGCGAACATTATGGGTGACTGCATTCTCGGAATGGATTTTCTGCGACCACATGGAATCACGTTGGATTTGGGCAAACGTGTATTGAAATGGCAAAATGTCGAAGTACTGATGGAGGATCCCAGCGTTCAAATTCCCAAGATGAATGTAGTGGTATGTACTGACACTGATGTACCGAATTCTTCCGAAAGCATTCTATGGGCCAAGCTTGATGGTGATTCTGGAGACCACCGATCTTATCTGATAGAGCCAACGAAGACGTCCGCATTGCACAGTTTGATTGTAGCACGAAGCCCTGTAAGATCTTTAAGGAACGGATATGTGCCGGTTAGAGTCCTTAACACCGCAGACTCAACCACGAGCATCAAAGCGGGAGAAGTCATCGGCAGCTGCCAGCCTGTTTCCACCATCATCTCCTTGGAAGCTACTTACGACCATCATTGGAAAAGGAGGCAAGACACAGACAAAGCCCGGGAATCCACGTCTGCAATATTGAAGCAGACCAAATTGCTAGTGCAGCTATTCAAGCGAGCCTCTGATCTGGTGACCAACTACAGAGACATCTTCTCAATAAGCCCAGATGACCAACGCCGAACGAGTTTGGTAACTCACGTCATAGATACACAGGGAGCCAAGCCGATTCGACAAACACCAAGACGTCTCCCTATAGCCAAACAAGGAGAAGTGAGTGCGCTGATCTCGGACATGGAAAAACAAGGCGTTATTGAACCTTCTGTCAGTCCATGGGCCGCGCCTGTAGTTCTAGTAAAGAAAAACGATGGTAGCACTCGCTTTTGTGTCGATTATAGGCAGCTTAACGACGTCACTAAGAAAGATAGTTACCCGCTCCCACGCATCGATGACATCATGGACACTTTAGCCGACGCAAAATGGTTTTCTACACTCGATCTCAAGGGTGGCTACTGGCAGGTAGAAATTGACAAGAAGGACCGAGAGAAGACCGCATTTTCAGTTAGGACCAGATTGTGGCAATTTGTGGTGATGCCGTTTGGGCTTTGCAATGCTCCAGCCACTTTCAAACGCTTGATGGAATATATGCTACGCGGTCTAACCTGCAAAACCTGCTTGGTGTACCTAGATGACATCATCGTCATCAGGAGAACGTTCGAAGAGCATGTGCGGAACTTAGAAGAGGTGTTCTCCCGATTGCGACTGACGAATTTGAAACTAAGTCCCGACAAGTGTACCCTTTTCGCAGCTGAAGTAAAATACCTGGGACACGTCGTATCCACAGAAGGGGTCAAAACAGACCCTGAGAAAATTGAAGCCGTGAAAAGCTGGCCAACTCCAAACAACAAGCACCAACTACGAAGTTTTCTGGGTCTGGCAACCTACTATCGAAGATTCGCCAAGACTTTGCCAAAATAGCTAAGTGTCTCCATCAGCTAACCGAGGGAAATCGTCCGTATGTCTGGAATGAACAATGCCAGACAGCCTTCGAGACCCTGAAGGAAAAGCTGTGTTAATCACCCGTGCTGGCGTATCCGAAACCCAGAAAAATGTTTGTAGTTGACACCAATCCGAGCAACGGCGGTATTGGAGCTGTACTCCCCCAGCAGATCAATGGCAAAGAAAGAGTCCTCTTGTATTACAGTCGAGTTCTCTCAAAAAGTGAGAGGAACTACTGCGTGACCAGGAAGGAGCTATTGGCTATAATAGAGGCCACCAAGCAGTTCCACAAGTACCTATATGGCCAGAAATTTGTTCTTCGAACGGACCATGCATCATTGAGATGACTGCTCAGCTTCAAAAACCCCGAGGGACAAGTTGCGAGATGGATCGAAAGATTGCAGTCATACGACTATGAAATCGTTCATCGGAAGCGCGGAGTTCATGGAAATGCTGACGCCCTATCTCGTCGTCCATGTCCAGCTAACTGCAAGCATTGCCGACGGATTGAGGAAAAAGAACCGCTCGTTGATCTGCGATTGATAACGGCCGAATTCGATGAAGGTTGGTCATCGGAGGAGATTTGAAATGCCCTGTTAGCCAATGAAGACATCGGACCATTGCTCGTATGGAAAGAGACGACTTGGCGGCCTGAGTGGAAGGACGTTTCAACGCATGGCGCAACGCTGAAAAGCTATTGGGCACAATGGAACTCCCTTCAGGTGGAGGGTGGCGTACTCAAACGGAAATGGGAAATGACGGATGGCAGTTCCTATAGGATGCAAACTATACTTCCCAAAAGCCGAATCCACGATGTGATTAAGGGAATGCGTGAAGGATCCTCGGGAGGCCACCTTGGTGTTAACAAGACCTTAGCAAAATTGCGGGAAAGATTCTAATGGCTCCACGCTCGAGAAGACGTGGAGGACTGGTGTCACAGATGCACAATTTGCGCTTCCGTCCAAGGTCCAAAGCGACGACTGAGAGGACAAATGCAAACCTATAAAGTGGGGGTACCGTTTGAAAGGATTGCTGTTGACATCGCTGGACCCTTTACTGAATCTGAATGGGGAAATCGATACACGCTGGTTGTAGCCGATTATTTCAGCAAGTGGACCGAGGTCTACCCCATTCCCAACCATGAAGCAACTACTGTAGCCGAACAGCTGATGTTAAATTGGGTCAGTAGGTACGGCGTGCCTTGCGAACTATATTCGGATCAAGGCCGAAACTTTGAGTCACTAGTTTTTGGCAAAGTACGCGAGCTGCTCGGAATACGGAAAACGAGGACAACACCGCTGCATCCCCAATCCGATGGAATGGTCGAACGTTTCAATGGCACGCTCCATAAACATCTGGCCAAGATGGTTGACGAGAACCGAAGGGACTGGGACCGACATTTCCCACTATTTTTGATGGCGTACAGAGCTGCCAAACATGCATCGACGGGCCAAGCCCCAGCAAAAGTCATTTTTGGAAAGACTATTCGTCTGCCAGCTGAGATAAAGTTCGAGCCACCCCCTGAGAAACCCCAAACGATCTCGGAGTACGCAAGTGAGCTAAGACAACGGTTGAACCAGATACATCGGACAGTGCGAAAACACCTCGAATCGGCTACGGACCGCATGAAGACCAGGCATGATCTAAAGGCAAGTTCTACTGGCTTGCAGCAAGATGACTTGGTGTGGCTATATAACCCGCAACGGTGAAAGGGTAGGTCTCCAAAGTTACAGCATAATTGGTAGGGATCATGCTGGGCTACAAAGCGAATCAACGACATCATACATCGCATACAGGAACACCGTAAACCGAGAGCCAAAATGAAAATCGTGCATCTGGACCGTCTTGCCCCATATTACATCCAGGGAGAATTGACTACGACTGGCGACACATCTTTTCGAGGCGAAAAGAACTGACGTGGGGGCAGTGTTACATGTACAAATAATTCTGCGAGCTACTGTCACAATTGTTTTCACAACAATGAAGAACATCAACAAAACGAATTTATTCAAAACCACGAGAACCCAACAAGCATGAACAACATCTGAAAGTGAGTCACTGCTCCATTCATTCACTGCTGGAATGTTCCCGCTAATTCACCAATGTACGAAAACTGAGTTGAATGATTAGAGACCCTGTATAAAGGCGAGCTGAATGAATGGGGGAATCATTCATTCAACCGCGATAAGAACTGCGATAGTGTGTGGGAAGCGATATTGTCGAGTAATAGAAAAGTGATTTTCGTAATAGTGAAGTGATTTAGAAGGCAATTGCGATAAGAAATTTATGGACCAGTGTTAGATTTTTAATAGTGAAAATTAAAATTAGTGAAAGTGTTAAATTGTTTATTGTGCATTTTTGTAAATAAATAAACTCTTTTAACTTAAATTAAAAGACATTGCGTTTTCACTTTCCCGCAACATTAAAATGATTGGCCGCGAACCAAGAACACGCGACAATATATTTATATATATATATATATATATATATATATATATATATATATATATATATATATATATATATATATATATATATATATATAAATATATATATACATATATATATATATATATATATATATATATATATATATATATATATATATATATATATATGTATGCATATATATGTATATATATATATATATATATATATATATATATATATAGTTACATATATATATATATATATATATATATATATATATATATATATATATATATATATATATATATATATATATAAAGGACTTTTACCGTTAAAACCAAAAAAATTCCGACTTTCATCCGGATTTTTCAGCATAACTGATCGACGCGCGTAAGGATTTTGATTGTAAAAAATTCAAATGAAGGACAACATATTGATCTAAAATGTATCGGAACAGAATTGAAATCCTTCCAAGGACCCTGTAGCTATTAACTGTTGAATATGATACATTGATGTCGAGAAATTGAATTTATATGATATTTCGTACGAAAAGTGCCAATTAGTTGGCACTGTGCAAGGATTTGTTGGAGATACCGAGTCCTTTGGTGACGGATGATAAAAATGTTCAGTATCCTTAATTTTCTGCATAAACGGTATATTTTAGTCCATGATTTCTACTGGAAATAACCAATAAATTAATTCTAAATCTGGCATAAATACAATTCAACAATAGTTAAAGGGAACATTTCAGGATGCATTTCTCTTCCGCATTCATTCTTTGCTTACCAATGAGCTTGACACAGGATCCTTCTTACATCCTTAGACGAAAAAGTTACATATTGGATTATAAAATTCCCCGAAGAAATAAAAAGGATTGAGTGATTGCAAATTATAGTTGACTCGTTACTTTCCATTTAATATTATATGTACATTACAACATATGCCCAGAAATCTAAAATTAATGGTTTCCATACTAAAAACCGGCGAGAATCGCAACCTAAAATAAGATAAGTATCCTGCTAGAATTGATCATAACTGTACAGATGAAGATGAAAATGCATAGCCGAGTTTTCATTGAACTATATGGTTCGATTTTCTTGAAACTTTCATGAAAATTAGGTGCCATAGTTAACTGAATACGAAGGCGATGGGTATCGAATAAACGTGAACGAATGATGCGGTTAAGAAAGATATTTTTAAGTAAATTTCATGAGATTGATTGCGGAGTATATATAGCATATATAAATACATATGTCTATACACATATATATACATATATATATATATATATATATATATATATATATATATATATATATATATATATATATATATACGAGTATATATATATATATATATATATATATATATATATATATATATATTATATATATATAAATATACATATGTATATATATGTATATATATATATATATATATATATATATATATATATATATATATATATATATATATATATATATATATATATGCGTATAGATGTATGTATATGTATATATATTTATAAACATATATATGTATTTAACATATAATATACATATATATATCTAGATATATATATATATATATATATATATATATATATATATATATATATATATATATATATATATATATGTATATATATATATATATATATATATATATATATATATATATATGTATATAATATATGTGCGTATAGATGTGTATATATTTATAAATATCTATATGTATTCAATATATAATATATATATATATATATATATATATATATATATATATATATATATATATATATATAT